>VXAZ01009477.1:3803522-3901955 GCA_013399875.1 Gymnorhina tibicen
CCGGGGGGGGGGGGGGGGGGGGGGGGGGGGCCCCGGCCGGGCCCGGGGGCGGCGCTGCGGCGACACCACGTGCTGCCTTCCCGCGCCCCGGCCGGGCGGGTGAGGGAGGCAGAGAGAAACGGAGGAAGCGCGCGGCGGCGGGAAAGGACGGGACGGGAGGAGAGGGGAGGGGAGGGGGCGTCCCGGGACACTCACGCTCCCGCAGCCGGTTCTTGAAATTGGGGTCGCTCCGCCTCTTGCGGTCGAAGTAGATGCAGTATCCGATGAAGAGCGCCCCGCAGAGCCCCGCGGCGATGGCGCTGGTCCTGCCCACCATCATGGCGCTGCCGCTGCCGCCGCCCCCGCGCCGCTCCCGCCGCGCGGCCCGCGCCGAGCTCCGCAGGCACCTTGGGGCGAGCGGGCACAGGGAAAGGACCCCTCTTCGCTTCCGCTCACGTCATCAGCCGGCGGCGGCAGAGGGCGCCTCGCGCAGTGCCTGCGCGGAGGTCGGGGCGCATGCGCGGGCGGAGGCGCGCGGCCAAGGCGCCGCGGCGTGAGCTTCGCCGTTTGCCCGCGGAGTGACGTGAGGGGCCGGGGGAACGGGAAACCCAGGCATCCCAGGGAAAGAGCTCTGGGATCATCGCGCCCAGCCTCTGACCGAACACCACGATGTCAACTAGACCATGGCACTCAGTGCCACGTCCAGTCTTTCCCTAAACACCTCCAGGGACGGTGACTCCACCGCCTCCCTGGGCAGCCCGTTCCGATGTCTAATCAACCTTTCTGTGAATAAATTTCTCCTGCTGTCCAACCTGAACCTCCCCTGGCACAGCTTGAGGCTATGTCCTGTCACTTGTTGCCTGGAAGAAGAGACCGGCCCCCACCTGGCTACACCCCCCTATCAGGGAGCTGTAGAGAGCGATAAGGCCATCGCCGAGCTTCCTTTTCTCCAGGCTAAAAGTCCCCAGCTCCCACAGCCACTCCTCCTAAGACTTCTGCCCCAGACCCTTTACCAGCGCCACTGCCCTTCTCTGCACAACAGAAAAACCCACCCAAATCACGGTAACGATTTCTACTTCATCACTCTGCATGTGAGTCACTTTTTCCTATAGCCATTGTGGGTAGTCCCACACAACTCCAAAATAAAGAATTCACAGATAATCTCTGCAGCAAGACCTCAGCTGGAGACGGATTCCTGGAACACAGGAATAAAATCATGCAGCACCTCCTGCTGCCTTCTAGGAGAAGCCAAATGCCCCAGAGCAAACACCAAGAATGACAACAGCTGTATTAGCAAACAAAATTTATGACACAACACTCTCATATACATCCATCTTCATAACACTAATTAGCATTTTTAGCGGATTGATTTTTATCAAAGGACTGTTTGTTTTTCCCAGCTTTACTCTTAGGAATAGTTTTTAGTCTTTTTGGTTTCGTGCTCTTCTTCAATGGGGTTGCTTTTTCACCAACAAAAGAATCGTTAGAGCAGCTCTTTTCCTTTTTCTTCTTCTTATCAACTCTGTCCTTGGGAGCACGAGATTGGTCTGGACCTTTCTGTGCCTTCCTCTTGTCCGCTACGCGCTGCACTCGTATCTTTCTTCCCATCAGAACTGAGTTGTTGAGTTTCAGAGCAAGATGCACAGCATCTGTATTCTACAAAACCAGACAACCAGTTTACAAGCAGCGTTACCTCCAACTGATTACGTTCAAATGAACAGTTAGCTGTCTTTAAAATTGGTGAGCAGGATTTTACAATGAAGAGCACTCAAACCGCTCTATGTAGGGAATGACACAACATCCCTGCTCAGGAACGCCAGCACCCCCACGCAGCCTACACACAGAGGCACAGACACTTGAAAACAGGCTATGAAACAGCTCACATGAGACATCAAAGTCTGAGGCAGAGAGACAAGGAACAATTGGGGAAAAAAGGCATTGGGCTGAAGGAAATGAACTAAGGAAAATGAGGCTGGGAGACTGCCACGAGAAAGGAAATTTTACTGAATCAAAAGTGGGGAACCAGTAAGCAAACCAGCTGCAGGAGAGAATTCCACTCACATTTTGACACGTAAGAAATGGGAGAACATTGAAGTTACACCAAACAAACTCATCTGTCCCTCCTTTTAAGTCTTTACCTTAAAGTCACTTCTTTCACCCAAGCACGTACAAAACCTAAAATAGTTTGGTTTGTATCTGCTTCCACAGAACCGGTCTTCCAAGCTGCTTTCACCATACACAACAACACTACCATTTAACATCATACATACGCACATACAAACCCCAAAAAGCTACTAAAAAGGAAACAAAAATTGAGGTTTTGAAGAACTCCCAGTGTGCTGGAGCAGGCTGTTCACACATACCTCAAAAAGGACGTAGCCAAAGCCTTTCCCCAAGCCTGTCGTCCTGTCTCTCACAACTCGCACTCCCACGACGTCTCCGCAGACATGGAAGTGTTCCCGCACAGCGTCATCGCGGATGTCTGCAGGCAACACAATGGCACAGATGCCTCTTCAGGGACACACACGGCTTTAAAAGCCTGGCACAAATCCAGTTACTTCACATTTACCGATTCAGGGACACAAACAAATCCATTTAAATGTATATTATCACATGAATACGGATAGGTAGACAAGTATCAGTGGTTCAGAAAAATCCCAGCAAGCTGACAATGCAGACTTTATAAAGGGCTATTTACTTGACAGTTACTAATTCTCCAGCTCTGAAGAGTACAACATAAATCACAAAGAAGAACAAGGGCAAAGACTGAAATAAATTTTTGAAATTATTTCATTTATGGTTGTAACATAGTAGAAATTAAGATTCCTGCTATACAGAAGCTTCTCCTTATGCCAGAATTTCTTTCTAAGAATTAATGCTGATGATAATGAGCTTGAGCTGGCAGTTCTTCAACTGCTCATTGACTGAGCCATGAATTTTAGCTGAATGGGGGAGAAGGGATTTACAGTTTCTAACCACAGCTGCTAAGCAATTATTGTGATAATGGCTGGATGTGTGAGCCTTTCTTCATCTCATGCCTAGGCAGACAAGTGTGATGTGCCATCACAAAAACAGGTTATTTTCCTTTTTTGTATAGGTAAGCTTCACACAATCCCCTGACGAGATATACACATCTCTCTGCTGAGGGGAGGGGCTGAACTCAAATGTATGGGTTTAACTACAGCAATGGGACCTGGACGTGCTGGGGAAGGTCCAAGCTGCTGAAGTAATTTCAGAGCACAGCAAATCACAGAATCATAGAATATTCTAAGTTGAAACTGGCCCACAAGGATCATCAAGTCCAACTTTTAGCCATGGCTGGACAGAGTCACTCAGCCTGTGGCTCACAGAATGCACCAAAAGGAGAAGCCATCACTGTCCATCACTTGGAATTGGTTCACAAACAGGTATTGGTAACCCTGGAGCAGTTTAGAAAGCCATGGCCTATGTAACTTAGTCATATTTATTTAAAAAACATGAAGCAACAACAAGAATTAAAAGAGCTTGCAATGCTACCTACAATCAACGTGCAGAACCTGACAGAAACTTACAACCCCTTTAGGAGTTTCAATTAACAAATAAAAATTGCAAGCAAAAGGTATTTATCTACCTAAACATGTGACCCTAAATACCTAAATACCAATAAATTAGACAACAAAAAGCCTAATGTCAACCATCCCATAAATGCAAATAAATGACGCATAACAATCCATTTTAGACTTACCATATGAAAGATTTCCCAGGAATACAGATCGTTTATTGTCATGCTAAAGGAAATGACAGACAGGGCAGTAAGTTGTCTGTTACAGAAAAAAAACAAAAACAATAAAACCCCCCAACCAAACCAGAAAAGGTGACTTCTAGCCACACATCTTACTTACCGAACTGGTTTTAGATGCAGTGTCAACTCTGATGTGGAATCCACTAGCAATTTCTGTTCCATTCCTTTCATGGTCAAAAGCAAGAAGTTTCAAAAGTAAAATAAGCCTTACTCAGTTGACAGTGTCACTGCATAGCAGTATTCCAAAAGCAAAGTTACTTTGAAGTTTGAAACAACATTTTATTCTGATTCAATCAAAAGAGGGGAGATTGTTTAAATTTAGCTATAAATCTACCTGAACTACCTGTTCAACAGGGCATGAGGAACTAAACCGAGACTTACTCCTTCAGAGCCTTCTGGGCATCACATTCTTCCTTAAAGACAACATAAGCGTTGACAAACTTTGCATTCGGGTGCACCTTATGCCTAGAACACAAAAAGGGCATGTTACTACTTAAATTCTGCTGATGCTGTGCAGAGCACAAGCACTTCTTGATGAACACATTTATGCCTCTGCTTGTTCTGTGCACACTAACAACTTAATTTTCCTTGCAGGTCAAGCTACCCCTGTACATGCAAGATACAGCCCATATATGCACCCTGAGCAAGCTTCCTCAACTCATAAACATATCCAAAGAAATTAAAGACTTTAAGCATCTTCCTTCTTCCTAAAATATAAGAAATGCAACCTCAGGTAACAAATTAATAGTACACACAGCACATAATTCTTTATTACTTGTCAAGAAAATCTAATACCTTAATACAAAGGTAAAGACAAAAGACGAAGAAATGCAAAATACATAAAAAAGACTTAACACAGACAAGCTTTAAACAACCAACCCTAAAACATTGTTTAGGCCTTGAAAAAGACACAAAATACACAAGGGGAACCTACTTGATTGCTGCTACCTTTTTGGATACAGTATCTTCTGCTGGAATCTTAAAGATAAAAAAGCTTGAGTTAGGTGGGCCTAATGTCAACTTATCACAAAGAGTTTTTCTGTAAGACAAAGAGGAGTTCAAGCAGGTCCCACCCAAAGCAACATAGCCAGTCCAGCGAGCAAATGTCGGAAGCGGCTGGACCTAGAGATGGTCTAAAAAACCTCAGAGTCAAAGAGCTTGCCTTGACTTTGTCTGACACGTTTCTCGAGTTCCAAAAGCGTTACCGTCAACTATCTTAGTGAGTACCCTGATTTACAATCAAGGTGTCTTTGCTACTATGATTTAAAAATAGGTAAGCAATGCCTCAGCCAAAACAGCAAGAATAATGGCATTCCTCTTTCAGAGAACTTATAGCTCTGATCCTGGATCGGCTGCTACTACAGGAAAAATGCATCCGTGGTGCTCCTAGGGTAACATCTCCAAGGCTTCTTCTAATAGAAAAACCCACATACCTCACACCACTTCCGAACTAACGAAGGTACAAGCCTTATGAATACTACTGCCCTTTAACATCAACAAATAATTTGTAAAGTTAAAGGAAATAACATACCAGAGACCGGAAGCGAATGGATTGGATTCGTCCATACTTCTTAAAAAGAGATTTCAGTACCTAAACAGATGATATTACAAATATTCAGTACACTTTTCAACCTGGTAATGAGAATTATTTTTTAGTGTTTATAAGAAATACTGTTCTCGCACTGTTTTCCTTTTACTTATAGGAGGTCCCTTAATGGGCTACTAAAAAAATGCAAGTAATTCGTAACTACTGCTGTGGTTTTTGTGGCAGATTCTTCTTCTACAGATTGCCAAAACTGAAGTCGTGCCTCCTACTATGGAAGAAAGTATAATTTAACAAGTTTTATGTAATGACCCGAAGCACTGTTTGCATACAAAATTAGAAGCAGAGTAACTTTGTAAATGCAGTTCTCATTTATTCAGTCATTTCTTCATTGACAAGAAACTGACCAGTTCTAGTCAAGAAAGAGTCACTTCATCTACTGCTGTAGGAAGCCCAACTCCAGGAAACCAGAGATTGTCTCTAATGGTTTCTGAGAACAAGCACTATTTCCTACTTTCCCAAAAGCAGTTCCAATCACAAGTGTGTATGACTTCCCAGCTGGAAACAGCCCCTCCAACTGAGGACTGCTGTAACTCCTTTCATTCCTTCAGCGGACAGAACCCACCCACGTACCTGAACAGTACAAGTGACAGGCAGGTTTCCAACAAACACCGTTCTTCTGTCTGCTGTTTCATCAGCCACCCTTTTTCTCTTTTGCTGTTTTGCAGTACCACCCGTAGCTGAATTAACAACATTTTTGGCAATGGCTTGAGAAGCCTTTTTCTTTTGCTTCGCTTTGTTTTGAAGCAATTTTTGATCCTCCTCCTCATCTGCCTGCTCCAAAGCATTCTCTCTGACCAGAAACAAACAGGCAAGTTACAACTGATGGGAAAAAAGCAGGGGTTTTGAGGTCAAAGAACTGAAGCCTCCAAGATATTTTAACTTACATTTGAAATTATTATGTTCAACTTAAAATTTCAAACATCATTTTGTTTATTCTGCATTAAACAAACGTATCTGACCATTCAGTAGCATGAAAAACTCTTTGCTGTCCCCAGGACACTGCATTCACTATTTACCAGGAGTAATACAGAAAAACATCAAAATAAATAATTTGATAGCCTTTAAAATTGAAGAGAAAAAATAAATCATCTTTGCACGTTCGACCTAAGAACAGACTTAATCCTTCTCAGTATGCAGAAGACTCAGAACAAACCTCTGGAATACTGCCATGCACTAACAAATCTCTCGCTATCCAAACCTGCAATAAGAGCATGAACAACGAGCAGATCTGAAGGAGCCTCTGGAAGGCTACAGACATAAACACAGCAAACAGGTTCCATGGGCCCAGTGCCAGGGACAGGATGAGGTGTTAGCCTTGTGCTACAATCAAGTTCACTTTATTATCCAAACTGCATTGTAGTGTGATCAGTTTCCAGTCTGCTCTGAAGCACCTCGCTTCAAGTATTTAAGAGAACAGAGTCACAGAGAGGTTCTGTGTCACTGCAGAGGCCCAGAGGGATACAGACAGCTCACTCTGCCTGGCACCTTGCTCCTGCTGAAACCACCTCTGCTGGATAAAGCCAAGGACAGCTAGAAAACATCTCCCTGTGCCACACAGAACTAGATCCATGTGTTTTCATCTCCAACTGCTGGACCTGATGGCTCTCTAGCAGGGCATTTGCACTTCACGGACCCAGTGTTTCAAGAAGCTACAGTACTTTCTCCTCCAGAGGAAAACTACAGAAGTTTGCACAATCTTAAAAATAATCTTAAAAAGCAAGTTGAAGATGAGTAGTAGACAAGAACTTAATTGTGTCATTGAACTCATATTACGATTAATGTAGATGCTGGGGGGCTTAATTTTACCATGAAATAGTGTCACCTACTCACCTCTCTGACAGTTTTTTCTCTGCTTCTGAACGTTCTTTTTTTTTGGCCTTCTTTGCTTTTACCGGAGGTTCTTGTATGATGGATGAGCTCTGCTCTTCTGACGCTTTCTCCCCATCTTCTGTACGCTTCCTTTTCTTAGTTCCCTTTAAAAAAATGGTAAGAGAAACAGACTTAAAGGACGAAATTCCAGCAACTTACTTGGAGCGCCACTGCCCGAAGCCCATCGCTGCGGGAAGCGGTGCTGCCGCCCCGCCGGGCTCACGCAGCCCCAGCCCGCCCCCGCCCCGCCAGCCGGGAGCGCTGCCCCGGCAACTCGCTCACTCACCCCCGGCACGGCCAGCAGCACCGGCGGGGCGGCGGCGCGGAAGAGGCGAGCGAGGGGCGCAGCGGGCGCCGCGGCCGCCCCGAGGCTGCCCGACACCTGCCCCACCACGTACTGCTCCTCCCGCTCCTTCTCCTCCTTGGCCGCCGGTGCGTGCCGCGCCCCCGCGCCGCCCCGGCGGACCCTCATGGTGGCACCGAGCGCGGCTGGAACAGGCTCAGCCCGCGTCACTTCCGACGCGCGGGGCCGGGCGCTGCTCCCGGGACCGCCCCCGCTCCCTCCTCGCCGCAGCCGCGGGCTGGGAGCTGCTCCCGGCCACCGCGGGGCCGTGCCGCGCGTGGGCGGAGTGGGACCCTGGAAACGTGCAACACCAGACGAGATAGACAGACTCTTAATCTGCGCCAGGGGAGGTTCAGGTTGGGCATGAGGAGGAATTTCTTCACAGAAAGGATGATTAGATATTGGAATGGATTTCCAGGGAGGTGATGGAGGATGGAGGATGCCTGGAGGGGTTTAAGGAAAGACTGGACGTGGCCCTTAGTGCCATGGTCTAGTTGACATGGTGGTGTTCGGTCATAGATTGGACTCGATCTCAGAGGTCTTTTCCAACCTTATTGATTCTGTGATGAGCGTGTGATGGGGCTGTCTCATTGATTTCCCACGACCCTCAGATCCAAGGGGAGCTGAAGCAAACCTGACAGCACTTTTGGCTGTCGTTATACGTTTCATACACTTTTTGAGCTGCCACTGTAAGCAGCTGGGTTGGCACCTGTTGTAGTCCCCGAGCCACCAGCTGGGATGGCTGGGGAACCAGGGGGCTCAGCAGCTCAGTGGTGGGTGAATTCAGAGATCTAACACCACCCACAAGACAGCTGGCCAGGATCCCCTCACCTGGTCTTGTGACCTGTGTGAGGAGGGTCCCCCTGGTTGGTCAGCAGCCAGACAGTCACTCTAACCTTGGGTCACACCACATTGGCCCTCAGCTGTTGTCCCTCCCCTGTCTGTATCCCTTGAAAAAGAACTTGGCGGGCAGGGCCCGTTCTNACGGCAGGCACCAGCATGCAGCCGAAGGCAAAATAAGTAACCCAGCTACCGAATAAAGGAAAAGTCGTCTTGACACATCCCCCAAGTATGCCCCCTGCCTTGCCTGCTGCATGCCAGGAAAGGTAGTGACCCTCATGGATGGGGTCAGCCCAAGAGAATACACGAATCCTTGAAAAAGGGCAGGTGGCTGCTGCATGACTTGTAGTGGCTTTTCCAATCTGCCTTCACACAGAAGAGCAGCTCTGTAGTGACACGGGAGGGTCAGAACAGGCTCAACCACCATCCAGCCCATTTCAGAGACCCGTGGCTACTGAAACTGCAAGAGGCATACAGCCTCCAGGAACTCTGCCTGAGAGCAAGTTCAATCCCTGTGCCAACAGGAAAATTTCACAGCATGATGGGAACTACCCAGTCATAAGCATGTAGAGCTATCAGTGGAGACTGCAGACAGAGGTGGGAGCACCGCAGAGCCTTCAAGTAAGGTGTGTTTTCCCTCGGCATATGCCGATCTCAGCTATTCCCAACACGATCAATTGTGAGGCAGACAAACCCGAATCTGTCGCTCAGCCAAGGTGTAGAGAACACAGCAGGGGTTGTTTGCCTTGCTTTGCCTTCCGGATCATGGTCCAAGCAGATGTTCAGGAGTACGGGCACAGCCCAGCAGGCACTGCTAGTGGCAAACTCCCTCAACTGCAAGCAGAGTGCACGTGCCAGGCAGCAAACTCACCCACGTGTAAAGCTGCCTACCCTGGAAAGCAGCTCAGATTTGACCCACTGGAACATGGGATAAAACTGCCTGGCTAACAGCTTGCCAAAGGTATCTTCCTTTGTTACTTACTGGGAGACAAGTGGTTCCATGAATCTGGAGAGCACCATTTACAGACACACTTCACAGAAGAGGTGCAATGTAACATGTTCAGACAAATGTTTGAGTAGCCACTAAACTGCATCAGAAATACGATGAAAATTAAATAATCTCTGTATTAAGGAAAAGCAAAAATCCTGTTTATGCAAAAACCTGGCTTGGGAGCAGGGAGGTGACTAAAGATCCCTGTTCTAAACAGGTAAACAAATCTCCCCCCCAGATCACAGAGTCAGTAATTGTCACACCAAAGCAAATATGCTGGCACTAAAACTGAGAGCTAATCAAGAACTAGCAGTGAGTGAAGAGCTGAATTTGAATCTTGTTTGCCCAGAGGTTATTCCCAGTTATATCCATACCCCTTATGCCTACTGAGACTTAAAAGCAGAACTGAACTACTATGACTGATTCCACTAAACTTAAATGAAAATATCCTCTGAGTAACTTCACTGAAAATATTAAAATCACCCCTGTCAGTCTCAGATCACCGTAATTCTTAACACAGTCAATGTTTCCAAAGCTTATTTATCACGGACTGTTACTGTCGGTCTCATCACTAATCTGTCACTTTGCAGGTGTAGCAGTATTTTGGTCACCTGAACTACAGCCAGTAGTTTGTTTCAACTGGCTCTGCCTTAATGATGGGCCACACTTTCGCCTTCTGCTGAAAAAGAGGATGGATTTGAATTAATCACTAAGAGGAAAATTAGGCAAATGCACCTGCTCTAGCTTACCTTTATATGCCCATTACAGCACATCAAAGATCACTGGCTAAACTGATTCTGTAGCTTGACATAATTTTCATGAACACACTACAGTTGCTTAATTAAACTGTTAGAAACAAAATCAGGGATTCACAAACTATGGCATTTTATTTCAGAGGCCTTTGCTTACATTTGTACAATATATTACATAACTCTCCATTTTCTGCAGAACCTAATATATATTTTATAGCTTTTTTCTATAAGCTTTTCCTTCAATGTCTGTCAACAAATTTTTACAGTCCTGTACAATTCTGAATACTTTGAAACCATTTTCAATAAAATCAGTTATAACCTTAAGCGCACACTACGAAGACTGAAAATGCTTTTCTTAGAAAAGTCAAATGAAAAGGATTCTGACACTCTAGCATCTACAAACAAAATGCTTCAAATTCTTACATGTTGTATTGCCAGAAAACAAAGAAAAACATGCCAGCCCCTATTTCCCCAGGCAAAATAAGTACACAGAACTACAATTAAAACAGTAAAACAATCTGTACAATAAAGTACTGTGTATTAACAGTGCCAGGTATTAAATAGCTTGAATGAACACTTCCGCAATATACAAATGTCTTACAAAGGTATAGAATTAACAGGAGAGAGCTTGGGATCCATTCAACATAAAATCCATACAAGTGAAAACATTTTGAAGTCGGTTTTGGAATTTGTACAAGGCATTTAAAAAATTAAACATCTACCACTCGGCTAGCTAGTTATTTTAAAAACAACTATCTTTTTGTGGCAGTGTTGGTATCAGCAACCACAAATTATAACCTCATGCTTTACTCCCTCTTGAAGTCCTCTCCTTGAAGCTCGTAATAAAATAAGCATTACAAATGAAATATTTGTTGCTTTAAGGGGAAAAGAAACATTTACAAGAAAACACAAAAATATACCTGTTATAATCCATTATGAATAAATATACACTTTAAACTGGCTGAATACAATCTTTATACATTAAGATTTAATACAGTTTGTTAGCCATTTTCTTTCTTTTTCATAATGTATTTTATCAAAATTAAAAAAAAATACTGTTTTATAGAAAAATGGCAAAGTACAGTAGTTTCATTCCAATTAATGGGTTCTTAAAACCCAGAGTAACCTATTTAAGCCTAATTCAAACCTGTAAACATTAGTCAGTCTTTTTTTTTTTTTTTTTTAAGGAATCCTCATATTTGGTTATCAGGACTGATGTCAGACATCCTACTAACTGCAGGTTTTGAATAGATGTGCTTGACATATACAATTAAAGCCACTATAAGGTGACTTAGCAGTTAAAAAACAATTAGCTTGTACAAATGAAAATATTTTCAATATTTGTCATAAATAAATGGAAAAATATCAAATGTTCCAGCTTTAACAAAATACCAGGGAATACAGTAAGCCTTACCACATTGATTTAGATCACCCCAACAGTTATATACTTATTGTCCTGTCTCTACAGGCAGTGAACAGCCTCCATTTGCCACAGTGGAAGGCCTTCAAGTCACTAGACTTACAATTCCCAGACAAGTTGGAAACAATTATTGCTTGAGGAAAAGCAGTTTGTTGTACTTTTTCTTCATAAAAGTGCACTTAAGTGCAAAGTTAGCTTGTCAAGAAACAACTTTAAATACAAAATAGTGCTTGTCTGAATTTTGTGCCACTGTGCAGTATAAAAAAAAAAAAAAAAAAGGAAAAAAGAAAGAGTGGCCCTCAGCAGCCATTAAGTGCAAAGTGCTTTGGCAAGTCCTGCTGTCACCTGCACTCAACTGACATTCCATTCTGTGATGAACTTGACATAGATGGTTCTGCTAACGTTAACATAACTGCAGCCGTAATGGAACTAGAGGAAGGTGATGAGGAGGAAGATGATGTAGTAGCAGCACCTGCACAGGGGAAGGAAAACACAGGTTATAGAGATTCATAAATCAAGCAATAAATATGTTTTCCTGTTCAGCAACAAGCACTGGTACATACTGACTCCAGTAACTACTGCCTAGCAATGGAAAAGAAACACTACTCCATTGCCTGGTTTGTGTAGGAAGCACTGACAGAAATATGCAGCCGTGTGCAAGGCACTGCGGCACCACTACCCCTTGTAGCCCTGGGTCATCGACCACCCAGATCAAGCCAAAGGATGCCAAAGCTCGTTCCTGACCCACCAGCACACTCAACTGTTCCCTTTCTTTCCCGCGGGAATCAGCACATTCGCCCTGTTCTGGCAACCAAGCAGCAACTGCAATTCCCACCAATAACCTGTGACCGTGACCCATGTCACGGCCGTGGCCGTAAAATCCTACTACATGCGGCATTTCTCACACAGAGAAAATGATCCTTTTAGCATTCCTAGAAGCAGGCACACTAGGACTTCCTTACAGCAACAGGTGCGGCAACTTCTGAAAGATGAGAAATTTAACTGGTCTCCGTTAAAGTAACGGAATAAACCCCTTATCCTAAGGGGAAAGCACTAACTAGGCCCACAAGCAATACTACAGTAAATTTATCTCTAACTTGAAGAAAAGTTGAAAGTTATTAATACTCTTTGTTCTCTGCTTAGTTAAGTTTATTTTCTGTATATTTTTTCCTGTATGAAGTAGTTGTGCCTCAAGAGCATGAAACAGATTGCACACCTTGGTAATGCTCTGCCCCTTCCACAGTCACTGGGTATTTGATCCCCGCCTTCTAACGGTCATAGAATAACTGCACAACAGCATTTCCCAAAACCCAAACAAAACCACACTCCTAAGGACACACATCTCCCTACAGATTACCCAATTCTTATCAGGATCTTCATATAGCATGCAATTAAGCATTCTAAAAGTAGAATTTAGTTTCCAGCACTTACTTTCCCGCTCTTTTTTCTTTAAGCGCTTTCTTCTTCGGTCAATGGAAGCCACCTCAGATTTCAAGGACAGGTAATGTTTCCTGATTTCTTGCAATTTTTCTTGGAGAACTGTTATGCGCTCTGCACTAGTCAGGTTTTCCAAGTCAGCTGCAAGTTAAACAATCTCTGTTAATTATTGTATTGAGGCATTTCCAAACACTTGTGAGTATCAGTGAAGTGGGAAGTACTCAAATCTTAGTGATGTGCTTTGAGGTAGCAGACAGCAAAGCTAAGAAACACAACAACAGCAGCAGCTGCTCCTTATCAGCACAAATTTGTTCATTTTTTATTATTCTTTACAAGATACTGCCATATACTCTTTGGGGACTTTTTAAGGAACTGGGAGATGAAAAAAAAATGCATTCCCTTCCCCATAAGGAGGAAAAGGAAAAAAAAAATTAAGACAACTGCTGAAAACATAAGGGCCAAAACTAGCTTTGAGCCTGTTGCTTTCAGTCCTTGCTGGAGCTCAGTTTGGCCCCCGACACCACGAAGGTCAGCCTTGCCTGACTTGTCTTGGTTGTTAGAAAACAAGCAGGTTACAACAGCAATCTGCACAGCTGTGGGGTGGTTCTGGCGCACTCCCTGGCACATGTGCCATAAGGAATAACCATACAGGACTTCCTTGCCGGACACGGCCAGCACAGGAGCTGCCCCCTCTGGCTGTTTCCAGCTGGGAGCTCTCCACAGCATGGCACACAGCAGTGGGTGGCACAGGCAGGAGAAACTCTTGGTTCAGTCCAGCCTGGAACAGGCTTCACAGGGAAGCCACACTGGTAACACTGCATTCAAAAGCATTTAAGAATCATTTAAACTACTGCGGGGTGCAAAATGCCCTATATCAACCTGTAACGAGGGCAGCACCAAAGGACCAGAAGCCACAGCTATATTAAGACTGTGCGAAAATGGTGAAAGCTCGGAGACATTACAAGTGTCTGACTCTGCAGCAACAGGAAATGTGTCAAACAGTACTCCATAGACCAACGTCAGCAAAGCAACTTCAGCATGTGGAGTGTAGCCAAGGTGGAAAGGAAGGAAGGCGCAAAAGCCCTTTAAATGTGTTGCAACAGGAAAGTGTTCAATGAATCTCAAGGGGCAGTAAGTGACAATAAAGACCTTTTACATTACATACTCCTGAAGAGCACCAGAATGTAACTTGTGAAAGAACTACTGGGAAAAAATACTTTTAAAAGTAGAGTAATGCTGAGATTCAGGGTTGGGGAGGAAACAAAAAAAACAACCCAGCACAGTCAAGATTCAACTGGTAAGCTGCACTAATATGAGGGAATTAATAAGCCACTGATCTGTTTTTCTGATAGGCAAATGCAGGATCCTTTCCACACTGCTCACCCCTAGCCAGACCAGTAGCTTGACTGAAACAAACACAGTGGAAGTTCTTAACATTAGAAATAGTAAACATGTCCTGGTTCACTAATGCAAAATGGAAGGGGAAGAAGTTACAAATCAATCACCTAAGTGTCTGAACAAGAACTAGGGAACGAGGAATAAAACAGCAAGGAGATCAACAGAAGAAGCACACAGAGCAGATACTGTTCATGCCAGAATGACAGGTATGCACAGGACAACAAGAACAGCAAGTCAGCTCAGGAGCCATATCTAAAAACAGTCCTGGAAGAGTGTGACATAGGCAGTTCTCTGTGCTGCAATTGCAAAAAAAGAAAAAAACCCCACACCTTTTTTTTTCTTTAAATGAGGATTTATCACAAACTTAAGCAAATTCAGGATGGAAACAAGAAAGCCAGAATATAGAACATTACAAAAGCCCTTTTATGCTATGCCACAAGATGACACTAAGTGTGTTTTCAAGAAAATACTTACACATTTGAAAACTCCATTTGTAAACTTTGGGCAAACGATTATTCTGTTCTTTGAGATCAGACTCCTTCTCTCCATTTTTACCACATTTTCCTGGGGATTGTGTTCTTGTGAGTGATTTGGTTTGGTGAGATTTCATGCCAGTAGAAACCGATTTTGCTGACTGAGACTTGGACACACTTTCACCAGCAGACAGTTCGTCACTGTCGCTGCTGTTCGCTGAGGAAACAAGAAGACGTTGTTACAAAACGAAGCCCAAACTAAAGCCTGTGAGAAGCAAGCCCTGTGCTGATTTTCATACAACGGGAATTTATTTGACACAAACCCTTTACTTTAAAACAACGGAATCCATCCTGGTGTAGCAGCTCGGCTTGATGCTCTCTGCATCACTGAAACACGAACCAGGTATATAATGGAGCCAAAATGAACCACACCTGCCTGCTCATGGGGCTGTACTTTTTCTAAGAGTTCACAAGACTGATTATGTTCCATCTCCTGTTCACCTTTTTTTTAACATCAATTTCTAATGCAGTATTCAATATATATAAACCTCTGTCCCATTTTAGTGCTAACAGTTACAGACAAACCTTTGACTGTATTTTTAGGACATGTATAGCAGAAATCAGAGCAAACACAGCCACTTCTTAGCCTTATGTCACCTTTATTTTCATTTTCCTCTACTAAAATCACTATCAATAATCTGGATATGTGTGACATACTCTACAAATTCCTCAGACATGATGATAAAATCTTTTAATTTTGGAAAAAGATCTTTAGCTGACCCAAAACAGAAGAACTTCACCTCTTCACCTCTTTTTAACAGAGGTGAAAGCAATAATAATAAAGCAATAATAAAGCAACAGGCTGAACTGAACACAGGTTTTCAATCAAACCACTCAAAGGAGAGTAACAAAATAATTAAAAGACAAGATTTATGAGTAATGATGGGAAGGATGAAGTTTTTTTAGTGTTATTAAAATAAAACTGGGGTGAAAGCAGGCACAAGAGACTGTAATGCAACAGAAGTCTAGCAAAGCAGTGGAATAAAATGCCCAGGAAATCTGCAGAAACTCCATTGTTAGAGGTGTTTTTAAAAACACATTGAGTTTATATTTATTGAGAAAAATATAAATTCTTAATATTTATGCCTCAGTTGTACCTGCCCCGGGTGTTGACAAAATGAGGCCTGAACTTTTTGGCCTTTATGATCTGGTGATCTACACAGGAGAAACTGTGTACCTAAGACATGTAGTGTAAAAGAGCTTGTTGGTGCTTGTTGGTGTCGGCCGGTTTAATGCAAAGGCAAGAGCTGAAGCTGCCACAAAAGCAGTTTAACAGATACTTCTGAATTTTGCCGAAAGTTTTTTGGGGTTTTTTTTTTTTTTGCTTACAGCTGACTCACATTTTATCCATTCATTTTCCTTATTGCATCCAGTAGTGCCTGAAGCCTAACAAAAAGAGCACACACTAAGGACTATGTGGTAGTAGCTTTGAAGTTTCATTCTGATGAAGACATAGATTGAGAAAAAGAGGTAAATTCACCAAATCCAGGGGAATAATGGCAAGGTTAAAAATGGTGTATTTGTTCTGCAAATTCAGTTTGTTTTGTTACTTTAATTTCTGAGGTGAGGGTAGGAATAAAGATTATGAAAGGAGGAGACCAGTGAAATGGAATTAAAAAGGATGAGAAAACATGAAAGGAGATCAATGAACATGAAGGACAGGTGGGGTGAAAACAAATACCAAACCAGCAAGTACAGACTTAGTAAAAGCTGTTAACAGAAAGCAGGAAGAGAAGCTGAGGGAGAGAGAGGAAAAAAGGCATGGCATATGCTTTAACTCCATTTTTTACAGTTATCCTCCAGGCTTCAGTCTCTAGCTGTTTCCCGGTATTTTGTTATTAGCAGTGAAATGAAGCAGTAATTGATCTTGTTGTCCCCCAAACACATGTGCATACGACCCCTAACACACCTCTGCTTTTCTTAAGCTTCCCTTACCCAGTATGTGGTTTCTATTCCAATTAGCTTCTACAAGTACAAACAACTGCAAAAGCTGCATTATATACTGTAGATGTAACACACAGCACAGGAAGAAAACAAGAATCTATATTCTTTTGGAATTATTCTCATATTTGCTACAGGGTAGAGATATTAACATCTAAAAACTCATCTTGCAATGAGTATTGTATACAAAATACAGAGTATAATTTCCTTCAGGTCCCAGTCTCCCCTTTAAAACAGGCAGCTATCAGGATACAGAGATATCTGTCCTAATTCTGCCACGTGTGAAATACTCAACTCTTCTTGGCCTTCCTGAATTACACAGTATTAAGGACCTCTTAGAAACTGGCCCAGAAATAATACAAGACATTTAAAAACACTCTGGCATTTAGGTATAGCAGTTTCTTCATTTAAACAGTGTTAAGAATTCCCTGATGAGAACATTTTGTCCTAATACATTTTTTTATTAGCAGACTTCATCTCCTACAATCAGTCGAACAAATGACATGGTACTTTCACACCTTTTATTTCACACTAAGCTGCTGTACTTACTAGTTTTACTCTTCTTTTTGCTGTTCACAGATGTCTTGTGGCTTCTTTTCTGCTTTTTTGAAGAGCTGCCGCCTCCCTGAGCATCTTTGAGTCTTTTTTGGCCTGTACAGACTGTAATTGGGAAAAGAAAAAAAAAGAAACTGAAATCAAATAAATGCTTGCACTCCTGTGTGTTTTTCTCAAAAAACCCCACAAAACACTTCGAAGTTTAAGTTTGTAGACAACAATGCAACTGTTCCTGCCTATCTTTAATGCAGCTCAGTTTTCTACTTCTATTGACAAGAGCAGGTGACAGACAATGGAAAGAAGGCAAAGTTTCTTTGCACAGAGTGCACATGTACAATGATTACGAATTAACTTTCCCATACGCATCACCAGAATTTCTCTTGAACCACACGGGTTTACTATCTTTTTAATACTGTTAATTAAATAAGAATACATTTATTTAAAAAGTTATCAAGACCTACTGGGACTAAAAAATGTTTTTAAAAGTTTGCTATACTTGGAAGCTGTGAGAAACAAACCAAAGCCATAACCTGTGATCAGTAATTATATTAATTGAAGGTATTAAAAAAAATAAATCTTACATAATGTTAAAAAAAAAACAAGAAAAGAAAGGCAAACAAAAAACAAGGGAAAAATTCTACTGGTATTTGGGACTACAAGGGGAAAAAATAGAAAAGGAGATGGAAGAATTCTAGTACACCTGCTAAAAGAGAGTGTTTTAGGAGTTCTTCAAACGTTGTTTCATAACCATGTGACTTACAGATTAAAAATAACCTCTGGAATAAAACAATTTAAATTAAGGAACCCAATTTTCTGAAACAGGTAACATGCTGACAAAATCAGAGAGGAAGTTAAAGTCTAATGCATGTAAAAGTACTCCTTTACAATAGTGTAAAACTTTTTTCAACTGGCAATAAAACTAGTTTCATATAGAAAACCCCTAACAACTTAAACCTACACAGCTCTAATTAGCAAAGCAATACAGGTGTATTTATTGAGGGGTACACATTCACCTCTTCCAAACTCTTTCCTTTAAGGAAACACACTTCGTTGCATACTTTCAGAAGAACATTTCCAACAGAATGCTGAAGGTAACATACATTTAAGGGCATTTTGAAAAAAATTAGCTAATTGTTAGCCAAAATCTACTGGGATAAACAAAAACCCGCTTCTTTCTCAGGATTAAAGCCAAAACATGTTTTCTTCCTTTGTGTTCGTAACTTTTAGCCACTACAACACAGTGAAAGTAGCTGTACTTTTGATGAACTGCAAAACAGGCAGTCACTTTCAGAAAAAAGCTTTTTGGATCTAGCCTGGCCAGCAGTTAAAAAGCAGGCAGCAGTACAGCGACATCATGTGCACAAGTGTTTATTATCGCTTGTTCTCTAGTGGTTTCAGGAAAGGAGCTTCAATCTGAAAAATCCCATATGAAAGTGAAACACAGCTAAAAAGGTCAATGGATTTATCAGCTTGACTTGAATCTTGCAAAGTTAATGTTCTAGAAAAATACAAATTAGAAATGACTGCCTAAGTACCCTAGCAGCAGGAGGGCTTTCTCCCCCCAAACAAACAACTTAGAGAATCAAATTTTATGCAAGAAAAGCATCTTCTGCTTCTAAGGATGGTGCTTAAAATGCTTCCATCTTGCTACAATAAATATACCTTACACAAGCTATTACAGTTTGCTCTGGGCTTTTTTTGCCATATCCAGCATAAACTTCATCCTTTTATCCTTTATCCCTCATTGAAACCACCACAACTTCTAATGAAAGACCAATAAACTTGCTGGCAGATTACATTTTATTCACAAGATGATTATGCCATTTCCACACATCTGAAATGGACAGCAGGCTACTACTTCCTGCAACAACTAACTTCCCTGCACCATAACCATAATAGAATGAAAACACATCAGCAACGTTAGAAATAAGAGCTGATTAGGTTGGCGACAGCTCTGTTTACCCTCTCCTTTACCTTTTTCAGCATGCTCTGGCTCTGGTTGATTACTACTACTGGAGCTGACGCTGGCATCAAAACCTGTTGGAGAAATATTTCCCTCAGACTGGAGGTCTTGCAGCTCCCCTGCCACACTGTCCACCTCTATTGTGCTATCTGTTTCACTTTTGATGCTTCGTATCTCTTCTTGGTTTGGGGGCAGTGTCTCAGAGACAGTGACACTGGACTGATGTCTGCTGGACTCTGTCACAGTTACAGAAGAAGGTGACTCAGGAGTTGTAGGAGGAGTATTTAGCACTGAATTGCTGCCACTGCTTGGAAATTCAACTTTCTTCTCACCCGCTTCAGTCGGTTTCTCCTCAACAGGTTTAACATCCACAGTTGCTGGCAAAGATTTTTCAAGTTCACAGTTAGGCAAAGAAATACCTTCTTCTGCAAGAGTCTGAAGCTGCTCCTCTGCTGAAGCATCCTCAGGAGCAGCGTGTGGAGGAGAGGCAGCAGCCTCAGTATCAGAGTCTGAGAACAGCTCCTTCAGCGTTTTCTTCGGCCACTGTCCTTGGATACTTGACCACACATCTTTGCGATCCTTTGCTCTGGTGTTCTGAAGTCTTTCATCAGAGTTATTTAGAAGCTTTATTCTTTTCTCTCCCACTTCAGAAAATCCGGAGTAGAAAGCACTTGTCCGTAAAGATTTCCTTTTCTCCTCTAGTCCGTTGTACTTTTTCGTTGGAGTGATTTTCAGTTTAGATTTGTCTTCCTCATCTTCATCCGAGGAGCTGTTACTGCTGTTTTCTAAACTAAGGGAGTCTTTGTTTTTGGACTTCTCATCCTTTCTGTTAGGTGACACGGTCTTTAAGGACTCCTCTGCAACACAGTGTCTTCGTTTACCACGTTTCACTTGTGGTTTTGCTGTTTTATCCACGATCTCCTTTTTTCCATCCTTTCTCTTCTTTGTGGCTTCGTCTTCTCCATCGGAGTCACTATCTTCAGATAACTCTTCCATCTCTTTCCGCAATCTTTCAGGAGACTTGGATACAGACTTGGGCACTACTGCATCTGTAAGAGCTTTAGTTTCTTCTGGGAGGGATGAACCACTCTGTTCTTTTAGACGGGGTTCATTTTTATCTTGGCTTACAGTTTCGGGCTGAGATTCCTCTTTGCCATCAGCATGTACATTTGGGGCACTTTGGTCATCTTCTTGCTCACTATCATCAGAACTTTCAGAAGCTAATTAAAAATAAATCCAAACAAAACAAAAACAAAACAAGAAACGTTTGTCTTGATTCTGGTTACAAAGAATTATTAAAAAAAACCAAACCCAACTAAAGAAAACCATACAGATACGAAGACATGCTACAGGGATCTCTAGCAGGCTCTCTCTTAAATGGTACCTCCTGAAGAGTTCAAAAACTCATGGTATAATGGCTAGATTAGAAACGAGGAAGATTCTCTGTTATACAGTACATCTTCAGGAATTTCTGAAGAGGTAGAGAAAGCATTAATCCATAAAATACAAACTTCTGCTTAATTACCCAAACCAGAAACTGAATGATGTCTTTACGTATTTCTTGTGGGTTATAAATACTACCATTATCTGCCTTTTTTCCAATGCCCATAACATAGACATCATTTTCCCTGGAAAATCCAGTGTCTAAAGGACAGAACAACAACACATACACTGGATACCCTCTAACAAACCACCCTGATGATCAGCCTGGAAAAAGGAAGTGAAAGCAATAAAGAAAGGCACTTAGGGAAACAAATGGACAAGAAGAATGTAGGACAACTGCAAGAAAATTCAGGATCAGCAATAAAGAAACTGAGAGAAGAACAAAGATACATAATCCACAAAAAATGAACAGCAACTTTGTTCAGTGGGAAAAGATATGGATTCAAGGAGAAACACAGGAACTGGCTCAAATATATATATATATATATATATATGTAACTCCTTGATTTGTAAAGTTAATTACAGATTAATTATCGCACTAATAATAGTGTCGTCATTAATTGGTTTTTTTTTTTTTTTGTTTCTCATTTCCTAAGGAAATGAAGCTTCATAGATTATGTTGATTGTTATTCTACCTACAGTTTTGGAACCCAGTGGCCAGTGTCATCCAAGTTCAAACAAGTTGGAACGATTATTAAATTCACACAGCTTCCACAAAAGTTTGTGGTTACCCAAACTACCTATACCATACATTATTTCTTTCTCTGGGAGGCATGATCTAAACTAAGAATGAAGAAAAGCAACTAGGTATTATAATGCTGCTGTGGGAACACAGTTCTAGCAGCTACAGACGTGAAGATACGAATAATGGCTCCTATCGCTTAGGTAAAAAAAAAATTAAGAATTTAGAAATTAGATAAGAAGCAAAACCACTTTGCTCTATATCAAACAAATAAAAGGATGGCAACACAAAATGTAATCGACTGTTAACACACTGAATCCACAGAAACTGCTGACACTGCTTTTGTCCAAGGGTTATTTCTGAAGATGATGTTACAATTAGCCAGACAGACTCAAGCATTTAATTGCAGCAGTTCCTCTACATTTTCATTTACTCCTGTTTAAAGGCCATTTACAGAATTAGAAAAAGCTTTTAAGTACAATACCTTGTAGCCCATTAATGATAGAAGTAATTTCTGTTGATTTAACTGGAGCTTGTTCAGTATTTTTGGCTTCAGTGCTGTCAAGTTTGGACCCAGTCTCTGGTGATGTGCTGGTGTGAAAGGGGGGTTTTGACAAACGTCGCAATTTGCAGGGTTTAGGAGAATACTTCTCTTCCTTCTCTCTGTCAGTTTTATTCTAGGTGAGAAAAAAGATATAAAAACTCTTCTCATTTGAGCACGCATCTTATCATGGATTACAATTACACAGTGCTTACAGTTAAACATTCAACCTGTAGAGGAAAGCTCTCCTCTTTGTTTAAAGGACTACAAATACCTTTCTACACTCCCGCCAAGACCTTTCTACTGAAGACAGGGACTTTGTCAACACTAAAATAAATGGGAAAACAAACACAACCAGTGCTCTAGGAGTAGTGGCACTGAAGGATATGCCAGGCTCAGCAGTGGCAGAAGGAACAGCTTCCTTGCAGCCCACTGTCCAAGAAATACGTCATCATCTAAGCCTAAATATCAGTTGTGGCAGAATCAATTTTGAAAGAAATGCTTGGCAATAAAATTATAGAGTTCCATGCACATGGACTAGTCCATAGGTTTGCTCTGCAGAATCATGGAGCTGTCAAATTTCACAACCCCCCCCCCCCAACACTGATAACAACCTGTATCCTTCTCACTTGTTTTCTGTAAATGACTACATACATTTAATTTAAAAATTAAGGAAAGAAGGAAAGAGAACTTCCCCTCCTCACCTCAAAGAGAAAACCCAAAACCATGATGAAAAGAGTATCCATGTTTAAAAGGCCACGAAGTTGCTTTTCCTGACAAGCATTTGTAGGCCAATCAAAAGGTGAGGCAGGGATTACCTAACTATGTATCAAACAAGAGAGAAAAGGGAGAAAAACTACCTTTATTTTCTTTCGATGCTTAATTTTTGGTACATTTTTATCAGCTGGTCTCACTATCTTGTCTGCCTTTATCCATTCATCGTACCTAAACAGAAAAAGAAATTGTACACATTTATGGTTTTAAGCAGATAATCACAACAGAAATTTAACGGAGAAAAAAGAGAACCAGTAGCCATGTAAAAACAGAATTGGAATTTGAATCAAGTAATTTGTGTAATTCTCAAGTCTGTGAAGTTTCAGCTAAAGTTCAAAGGATTAAAGTCCTTTTACACTGAAGGCTAAATGCAAAATCTTCTATTTTCCAGTCTGCACAGAACAGCAGAAATCCATGTATTCAGGTAAAACAAGCTACCTGAATGAGAAATCTGTACAGACCTCTGAAAGTTATACTTCCTATTTATACACTGTAAAACCTTAACAATAAAATAAATTCTTTCAACTACATAAAATGTGACCAGTTCATAAAAATAAACTCTTTCCATCCCGAGTGACTGCAAAGAGCTATCTGGAGTGGGAAACCCTCCAGAGTCACCAACTCTGAGTCAGTGACTTCACAGTGACATTTTTCAGTTCCTTTTCTGTTAAAGGTTTCCATTTTGTATCAGAGTGATACAAGACAAAAACATACTAAATAAATAGCACCAAGATAGTAACAACAGGCATCTTGTATTCAAGACTGGACCTGTTAAGCACAAATCCAAAACCAAAGAAGTACATTCTTAGTAAGAATATACTGTAACTAAGGTACTGTGCTTGCCAGATTCTTCATGTATTTCTGAAAAAACTCAGGAATCATTTAAACCTTTTTTTCCCCCTCCCAATAAAAATAAGCTGCTTTACTACCTAAACTGTAAATTCAAGAACCACCTGCATAAGAAACAGTTCAGTTAAAAATTAGATTGTATTAACTTTGGCCTGAATGTACATACAAAGAAATTCTGATCCTCCTAGGTGGAGGATTGTGAAAACGTGAAAATAGAGGGGAAAAAATCAACTTTAAAAAACCCAAAACCCCAAACCACACTCTCCAAAAAAAACCTGGTACAAGATGGAGTTGAGCACAATCACCATGCTGGTTTCCAGCTGGGCTTACTTGATTTTACTTTGATACATGCAATGACTACTGATACAGTCCTAATTCAGCTTCTTTGCAACCACTGCCAATTATATCAATAAGACTGACATAATTAAAAAATATTTAGGGAAAAACATGCAAGTTTCCAACTTGCTTTCCTATGTATTACAAGTTATGATCTATACAAGGCATTTCAGAAGATAAATACTGTATTCTATTAACTTAAAATTTATAGCAGTAGTCTGAAAAATAGCTTTCCAAAACAATTTGTTCCAGTTTTTTCCCCTCCATGTGACAGTAAAAATCACAAATCTCACAGCAGACCACGCAGACTATGATATACCAAGACTGCTTATACTGCTGCAGATACCACTGTCATTGTAGTATTACACTCTCATTACCAGGTGAAATGTCAGTAAACGGGTCAAAACTGAAATATAACTCTGCAGAGTACTTGCTCAGTATGGAAAAATCCCATATTCTGTAAGACTGTGGGAAACCCTATCTGAAGCAATCTTTCCTCAAGACAAAGACATGTTTTGCATAAGGAATACCATGAAGTGCCTGCCAAATGGACTTAGTGACCCAGAGAAATGTAGGAGTATTTTATTAGATCTAAATACTTTCAGGAAATCAGCATAGGACCTGACAAACGCATGGTGAAAAGCGATGATTCTGACAGTGTCCTTTCCGCCTCAAATACATTGCTAGAACACCAAATTTGTATTCACTCATTTTTATGCACCTCCAATTAGAAAATAATCTTCCTCCTATGCAAAGTCTGTGCACAGCCCACACTGTCTGAGATTCACGACAACTGCAGTTCCTGTTGGGGCAAGAGCTGATAGACATGGTGGCACACTGAACCAAAGGAGAAATGTAGAATCTGAAGGGAATACCTGTACATACCACGGAGTCTTAAACATTATGCACGAGAAGCAGTGGTCATGCATGCCCCCATCTCAAGGAGCACAAATTGAAACACTACTGTGTGACAGTCACGGTTCCTGGCCAGAGCGTATCCTGCTTTACTCCTGACTGCACCCAAAGCAGCAGACAGACCCTTTGAGGAGGCCACAGAAATCTCACATCTTCTCCAGGGAATCAGCTGCCCACACTTCACACCTTTGCATCATGCAGCTCCTTTCACTACTCACACATTGGATGCATATGGTTTGCCCAAACTTGGGACAACTGGACCCCAGGTTGAAACAGATCGTGCAAAAAAGATACATTCCAAGCCACAGCTGACAACCTTAACCTTAATTACATTTTCCTCCACTGCGAGACAGAGAAGCACCCTGAAAGCTGCATCTAAAATGGGGTATGTGACTCAGACTAGAGCCTCTTTCTAGAACTGCACCTGCTAACATATGAAAACTAACTTCATCACTAATCTTGCTTTAGAAGTCTGTTCACAAAACAAAATAAACCCAAAAATATTATCAAAAAAGTTCTTCAGCTCTCATTACAAGAAGCACATACTTTCAGAGGACCTGGGTTGTTTTACTGCAGTGCTGTCTTTCACATGTACTTGCTTCACCACCCTGAAGTGAGCAGACGAGTGCAGAGAAGGAGATAATATGGGGACCTGCTCCTAAAAGAGTTTACACAGATTCCTTTGAAAATCAAGAGGGGGGATTTAATAAGAAATTATTATTTACTTATTTTTTTAAATCAGGTTTCATATAAAAACCTGGAATGCTTTCATAAAGAAAATCCCCTTGCCTTACCAAAATGAAGACAAAGAAAAGCACCTTGCATCAGAGTATGTATTGATTCTATTACACCCACAGGCACTACTTGCAAGCTAAAATCCACCACAACACACTCTCAGAGATTGCACAGTCAATCTTCCACAGAAGTACTAGGGCAGAAACAAGGAAGAAAGCATACTTTTCCACACTAGATTTATACTAGCAAAGGTACCACTTTCTCAGGAGGACAAGTGACCTCAAGCAGCTAGCAAGCCTTAGCAAATTCACTGAAAAGTTTCAGCATACTATCTGTAGCTGCTAAAAAGGAGAATCAAATATTTTTTTTGGCTGTGATCAAAGAAAGGAGAAAAACTAGTCTGATACCCAGATACTGGAATATTAGATGGGGATTCTGGTTTGTTTAATTTCTTTTTTGCTTTTTAAATAATCCCTCCCCTGCCCCCCCGCCATGACATACATTAATCTCCAGAGCCTGAATGTTTGCTAAACATTTAATTTCAGTGGTTGACTGTTAAGTATAAAATTTATACATAAAGTTATGTTCCAACAAAGTTAGACAGAAATTAGCACTTTCATATGCAGATTTCTGAAGGAAAGAAGTGTTGAAAATAATAAGGCTTAGCTTTAAACACTTGAAACATTCAAGAATAACATATCTTGTGATGTTGTACCATAATGACACACAGTTTCAACAATCTAAATGCTTTTTAAATATGTACCCTCTAATTACTGGGAATACACTGCAGAAGAAAGTCACCTCAAACAGTTACACAATGCACTTTTCTTTGCACTGGCAGCTGAAGATTAAAATTACAGCAGAAGGAGCTAGCACCAAAGAAGTTTTAGTTACATATAAAGTATACGTAATTCAGAACATTACTGGTCTGTGAGAAGTACAGTATTTCTCTGCTTTTTCTGGTTAACATAAGGTAACATCAGCAGGTTCCTCTAACAGGGTAGAGATTTCTACCATTCCCTTTCAGTACAAGTCAGGCTGCACTGAACACTACCATTCAGAGAGCTTTATCAGGGACACACGTCACCTGAATCTCAGGAGCTAACAACAAGATCCTTTAGCATAATGCTGTACAGCTCCCGCACTTTCTATTTATTCTTTAAAAAAAAAATTCAACAGTTCTTAGTGTCACTGGTTCCAAAGCATTTAAAAAAAGCCCAACTAATGAAGATGAGTATCAAGTTTACCAAACTTCATTCCAAGAACCCTAAAGCATGTGAGCACACCCACACACACAGTTATTCTGAATTCCAGACGGATACTGAAATTAACTTGTGATAAGAAACATTAGTAGTTATTTAGGATTTCTACTCAAACTTACGAGTTTAAAGAACAGGCCATTAAATGGCATACTTGACCAAAAGGGGAAACAGGAAAGTCAACTTTAAGGAGTAGAAGAATGACAGAATTAAAAAAATCCTGGATGATTAGAAAATCCTAGTTCAGTTCATCCCCTGTACTGTACATACTGTACTTGTGCCTGCTAAGTAAGCTACAATGAATAAGGAAAGGAGGGAATTGCTTCCTACCCAACTAAGGCAGTTGCTTTTCCAGGTTGTCACTGACTAAAAGCAAATCAAGCTATTACAGCATACAAGACTAGTCTTCACAATAACTAAACTATCAAAGTGTTTAGATGCTGGCTAAAGCTGAGGCTTACACACTCTTCTGTCAAATCCAAAAATATAAGTATTTTTACACAAATAAAAAAAATTAGCCACATTTAGCAGAGTCCACGCACAGTCCCACAGCTAAATCTCAATCACTGATGTATTTTTTAGTCAAGAATCCTACTCTCCCCCAAACCTTTTCACAGGGCTCTTGTTAAAACACAAGGTAAAAACATAAACCTAAGTCCTGCTGCCAGAAAGACCACACAACCAACACTCTTTACTTCTCAAATGAGTGCAAGCTAACTAAAAATGCTTTTATTATCAAACACAGAAATAATGCCTCTGACATCAATCTGCAGATTTGTTTAAAATGCAGAGTTAAAAATTTAGAATCTTGATTTCTCCTTTAAGAACTGGGGCGCTGGGATCTCCAAGGTGAAGAAGACTCATTTTTGACTTCTCATTTCTTCAGATTCGAAGTGGCACTGCTCAAATAAAAATCTGATCATCTCAGCAGCACATATACCTCACAGCACATATAACAGCATGATTATTTGCTCAAAAAGAAAAATAACTTCTATGCTTACACGTGAATTCCAAAACAAGAGTTTAAAAGCAAGAAACCTCTTGGAATGGTACACACAGTAATCTTCAGTGAGTAGGATGAAAATTTCAGCAACTTGCACTCCAAGGGAGTCCTCCTCAGTAAGGACCAGACCAAAACATAAGTCACACCCCAGCTCCCACCTTGAGCAGGCTGCATCTCCCCTCGTATCTTGACTTCACAGCCCACTATGCTTACAGTTGTTGCCTGAAGACAGTTTATGCCAGATCCTATGCCTGTAGATCAGTGTAGATCAAAATTCTACCGAAGGTAAGTATCAAAACCGGCAAGAGTGAGACTCCTCCTCGGCAGCAGCTTAGATGCGCCTGGAAATCACCAGGCCTCGATGCAAAGAGGTGAATTCAAGGGAGCAAGAGAAGCATCGTACTTCCCTGCTACCTTTGCTAGCAGATCTTGCTAGAACTGAATAAATGACATTGGTCCTGCCCTCTTGGTCAGAGGCAGGATCCCCAGATGACAGATGAAGGTTACAAGAACCTCAGTTTTCCCAAAGAAGGAAAAATAAGTACATCAGACTTGTCTCAGACTTGGGGGAAAGGGGGGGGGGGGTTTACAGTTCTTTTAGAGACAGTAATAAAGTTAAAAAGATAATAGTTAAGGACAATGAGCAGTTATGTTGAAACTGAGGAAAGAAGCAGACATGCTTATAAGCTGCTCAAAAATTGTAGTTTTCTCTACTGTTTCCAAAGTTGCTTCGAGTTTTAAATGGCAAAAAAGAGGTCTGAAATAGCAAGAGAAATACTTCAACTTATTTCTATTAATGCTAGACTAAAGACAATAAAAAGGATATGCTCCTCCTTATATTAAAGAAAGCATAAGAAGGCACTATGCTAAGAAGAGTCTTGCTAGGAAGTTTAGGGCAGCCTCAGCGGGTACGGGGGAGGGAGGGAGGGAGGGCAGATATCAGATCAGATGAAATGCAGTTATTTGCTGTGCACTTATTTGCCACTACGAATCTTGCCGTTTTCCAGTTAAATACCATACTGCTGGTGTACTCTGACAAGAGTGAGTTCACAGCCTCAGCTAAATGCACTACTCAAATACTGTATGAGAGAAAATCGGCTTAAGAGAGCCAGAGGAGGAACCTGAAAAGAGTGAGGTGTCACTTATATGGGAAGATCTAAAAGTAAGATGAGGAACAAATGAAGCCTTCTTTGATCAAGTCATTTTAAGATGATTTTCAAAGTAACTAAAGCCCTGCATTTATATAGTGTTAAAAATCTAAGTTTCATACAGTACAATGACCTTCACAGAACACCAATACTGAAAGTTTAGGACTCCAGATGTCTATTAATTTAGTTTTTAAAATTCATAAGTGTATTTGAGAAGTAATTCAAGAAGTAATCACTAACTAAAACTCAAGTTACCTCACGTTCCATCCACAGTAGTGCACCAAGTAAAGGACTTCTCCACCTTCGATGTCAGAATCTTTAATACTAGCTTCATACATTTTTTGATTTTTCCCTCTTCCATACCGCACTTGGACTTTCATGCCTGGTGGATAGCATTCAAACTCTTCTTCCTCATTGTTATTGTTGTCTTCTTCCTCCTCCTCCTCCTCTTCCTCCTCCTCTGCTTCTTCTTCATCTTCATCTTCTTCCTTATTCGTGTCATCTCTTGAAAGGTTTAAAAAATTGTAGAGTTAATATGAGATACTTCATAAGCTTTTCAGTTCCAAACCACATATATTGATAAATATTGTGGATGCATTAGAGACTGGGAAACAGGAGGCTCCAAATATGTGAAACTGTACTACAGCTGAGTAATATCAGCAAAATAGGATATAGCAACACACACAAAATCCAGTGACTGTAAGGTGCAAAAGTGACTAAAAGAAAAAAAAAATCCATCAAAATCTGTATGAGTAGAAGTTGTTCAAACTCATCTTTATATGATTCTTGCATGCAGTCTCTTTGTTTAAATATAATTTTCTCACTTAAAATTAATTCTTTTCAATATAGAGAAAATTTCCTAAATTCCATTTTTCAACCTACAAGTTTGACAAATGCTTCTTGAAACTTGCTTCTCAAAAAAACCCCTTGCTTTATTACAATAAATAAACTCTATCTCAACAGCTTGAAATACTGCAACCACAACCAGATTTTGGACAAAAAAATCCCCAACACCTTATGTGACTGTATTAGCAAATTAAACAACCTGTGCTAATTTATGACCTTGTCACTCCTTGCCAATTACACCAAAAGTATTCTAAATATGTCAAACTTGCATTTAATTACTATATAAATACACAAGCCACAAGCAGGTGTTCACTGCTTTCAGAAGTGAGCTAATTTTGAACACATCTTTAGACATTTTGGACCAATTTTCAGAAGCAGTAAGAACCCACAAATCTTGCTTGTTTCAGTCAATAGTAGCTATGGGCTGCTCAGTTATCCGAAAATTATCTGCAATCAGCCTAAAGAGGCAGACTACATTACAAAACTTAATGGAGGAAAATGTCTTTTAATCTTAATTAGACTTATAAAGCAGTATTATTGGCCCTCATATCATTCTAATCCCACACTCTGTGCAACACAGAATAGATTTAGTTGCTGACTAAATTCACAACTGCAGACTGCCAATAATCCAAAAACTTGATACGTGGAACAGGTATGTTTGGATGTCTGGATAAGAGAACATAAGTACTGCTCCAAGTCTGATTCACACCAATATTTAAGTTAACACAAACACAAAAGTCTGCATTAATAATCCAAACCTTTCCATAACATTTTCAGTAGAAAATACTCAGATCAATCAAGCTACTTTCTCTCTGCAAAAGGATGCTCCTTTGCAGAAGTAAAACTGCAGTATTACTATCTAATCAACTGGCAAAACATAGTTCAGAACAATAAGCTAAATTCAACTGTAGTATAACCACACAGATTTAATAAAATTACTTCAGAAATTAATGCTGTCACATAAATATATGCACAGGCACACTAAATATATAAATAGATGTATGTATATACACACAAGTGCATACACAATGAGACAAAGGCTAGAAAAATCCTCTTTGTCTATTACGTACACCAAGTCACAAACGACATATCTATTCAGGTATATGTGGCATGGACCACACAGTTTAATTCTGGAAGGCCAAGATTTTAATTTTATGTATATACACATATATACACACACTAAGTCTTGGCCTTCCAGGAGATAGACAGACAGATAGGTAGATAGATAAATAGATAGAAAGATAGAAAGATAAAACTATATACCTTCAGTGAACTACTTTCCTAGTGAAGTTAAAACCACCAGAGTTAAAAATGCAACACGAATAAATGAGCTTTGAAAGCTCACTTATGGCAAAATTGACTTCCCAAGGAAACCAGAAGAAAAGGTGCCCAAAGACTCAGATGAAAAATTCCTGACTAGAATTCCACAGCTAACAACAAAAAGCACCAACCAGTATTTAAAGGATTTTAAGTTATACTTTCTGCTGCACTAAACAAAAACTCCTAGCTAATTTCAGTTCAACAGGTATTATCATACAAAAGCTAAAGAAAATTGGGATCAGAAGCAGAACCACTACTGCTCCGAGAACAACATGAGCTTGTGATTTTCCATTACTAAGTACACTTCAAAACTGCAGTGAGCCAATTTTGCCTTTTTTTTTTCTCTCCGTGATCTTGGGGCACAATCTTTGAGTGCTGTCTGCAAAGTAAAGTATGCCTATGCCAGAGATTCAGGATTTTCCAGACACTGGCAATTATGGTGCCAGTGGCTCTTCAAAAGCTGAACAAATTTGGAGTCTCTCATTTTAATCATCCTATGGCTTTCTTGATGTCCCAACAGATATCCTACAAAGACTCCATGAAAATACCAGAAATTGGTACCCTCTGGAAAAGATGTGTGAAACCATTATTGTGAAGTTGAGTAGTTTGCATGGTCAAGGAGATGTGAACAGCAGGCTGTACATAGGTGGAGGGCATGTCAGGAAGCAAAAGCAAAATGGAAGCAGAGATGGCTGCAATTAAAAAGTGTTCTAAGGAGTGGCTTGGTTAGCGATCATAAGCTCGAGATTTTAGGAAACCAAACAGAAGCAAAGAATGTTCATCGTTTTGGAGCAGATAAAAACCAACACACTCATCTAGCTCTTGGAACAAAAAAACCAACCAAACCCAAAAAAAACCAAAACCCCCCAATACAAAACCCAAGAACATATACCAACGGTTGCAAGGAAGATACTGTCTTATAATGCCATAAATGGTTCAAACCTGGCAGTGCAGACAAAGGAGAAGCCATGACTGCCACAAAACAGAGGTTTCTAAGAGGAAATTGTGATTGTAGGCATCCAGTATGCACAGTCATAACTTCATTAGTCCATGTACGTATGCATGAGATCATTGGATTTTCTTCAATGCTGTTTAGTCAAAATCCCATTTGGGGGAGGGCATGGGGAAAAGGTAAAAAAAAAAAAAAAATAAAGAAACAAACCTCTTGGCAGCAGACAGTAACTGTCAACTTAAAACCAGTACCAAGCAATATCTACCACAAAGCTGCAACAATCTGAACAACCCAAGCAGCAGCTGATGAAACAAGGCGGCAGCAGATGTGCATACACAGTGTACAGGAGACACAGCAATACAAGTGTAACTATGTTCCAGAATCCAAAGTATTACCAGAAAGCTTATCAGGACTCAAAAGCATTTCAAATTACAACCACAGACTAAACAGAATACCCCCACCCCATCTCACAAATATATAAACCTTCAGAAGCAAGAAACGAATGGCTTAAAATGCAAAACTATTTGTTAATAAAGTAAAACCATTAAAATGTTTAGGTCATACAAATACTGCTTATCATTAGTTCCAAAGGACAATGCAAAATTTTCAGAAGGCTAAAACCACACACACAGGTCATTCTCAGTCAATATAAAGTTTTAACACCAACAAGCCCATAATTAAGCGTATTAACAACCAGATGTAGTTAACAGATGAAACACTGCTGCTCTTACACCACTCAAGAAAATGCAGCATCATGCAAACCTCTTTCAACCCACATTCTCTGCCACTAAACACATGCTGTAACAAAGCCCAGATGAAACCCATGAGACAAAGTATGATTTGGAACATTTTATCTGCCTCCTAGGATCCCTGTTTTGCAGCAAACCTAACCCTACTCCAATACACTTCCCCTGACACACCAAACTGGTACACACAGCAGGTGAGATGGCATATGCAAGATTATTTTTTTCAGGGGTTATTCTAAAATTTGAGGAAGCAAGATTATTTCAATTATTGTCTTAATTAAGTCATTACAGCTAATTAACCACTAGCAGAAATAAACTTTAGTATAATTGATACTTCAGGTTTAGGAATTAGCTTCTATTTTTGTTGCCTGCTTATTTTTTTCCTTTTTCTCATCCTAGAGCATAATTTAACCTCCACTTTTCATAATATAGAGCTGAAAGATGTTCAGTCTCTCTTCATATTCTCAATCACAGATGTAATTAAGTGACTTTAAGTTTTAAGGCAGAGAGGCCATTAAAACCTTTACTTAGGCCATGACAATGGAATCTCATCTTTAATTACACAAAATAACAAACCCCTCCAAAAATCACCAGTATTTGTCTTCCCTCTTGTCCTAGTTTTGGCTGGGGTAAGTTTATTTCTCCTTGGTAGCACAGTACTCTGCTTTGGATGCACCAGGGTGGGGAGAAAGTGAGCCAGTGGTTGCATGGTACACAGTGCCAGCTGGGTTAAACCACAACACCTCTGAAGCTACAAAGAAAATTGATAATAAAAGCCCCAGGGACTTCTGTCTGCACACAGAAAACCAGAAAAAATGCAGTTAGGGTCCCTTGTCCCAAGGGAAGTGGAAGGCACTACCTTGATCTGAATCACACCTGAGTGTAGTGCAGTACACTCCAATCATGCAAGCACGTAGTCTGTAACCAGTGTGTCCCTCTGCTGCCACAGACAGGTGAGAGGGACCTCATGTTATCGCTTCTCATCATTCAGCCACGTGTTTTGAAACATTCCTCAAAAGGACAATGGTCCAAAGTTCCAAAGTCTGACTGAAGAGTACAGCCCTTCCTAGTTTTACAGCACTGTTTCACATTCAGCTTGGAAGCATCCAGTATTTGATGAATGTGTAAGGACTCCCCGGATCTCACTTAAGTCTCAGTGACAGCTACTGTGGTTAAAAACCTGCACAGTGACCATTTGCTATGTAAAATATGATGGCAGAACCACTTTTTCCAAATCAAAGATGTCTCCCTTCCATTCAATACGCAGAGCCAGTACATTTGCACTGTCACTCTACACTTCATTATTGTCATTTGCAGCTTATTGCTGTATCAAAAGCAATCATTACATGTATGTACGTATCAGTCTGTATTCTATATTAGGGAAAAAAATCAATTGACTGTTTCTGAAAACATGACTATGCCGAAACTTCTTTCCTAATACAAAGACAGCTGAAATACATAAATAGAACACACATCACAAATAAGAACATAGAAATATAGTCCTATAAATAAAACTACTAAGTATGGTTCTTAGAAGCATTTTTTTGCATACACACCAACCATCTAAGATTCTGAGCATACGTTTACACTACACATGCATTGAACATGACACATTGTTCTCCCTTTTCCCAAGCTAATCAATTTCACATAAACCTGAATCAAACTGGAGAAAGCTATCTCAATATATAGTTCTCAACTCTTCAGAAGCTAAGAGACGTGCCTTTTATATCATATGTTCTACACTCCAAAAGATTCTAACCTTCTCACTACCATTTTAGATTCACCACCACAAGACTCTGATGTGTCATTTTAACAGACAAGGAACTGAAGAAAACACTGCCTCTAACAGTGTCTTTCTCCCATATGTGAAATGGAGCTTCTGACTATTATATAATCCCATTGTAAACTGCTTTCAGAAAATCCCTAATAGATGTTACCAGAAAATTTAACTCTTGTACAGAAAGTTCCAGCAGCAGCACAGCACAGCAGATGGTCCTCTTACCCGACAAGGGCAGTAAATCTTAGTAAAATCCTTCACATGAAACAATGCCCATCTTCACTTAGTTCTCAATTATTGCTTTTATTAATCCTAGTTCCCTCCTACTGCTTACAGGAGGGGAAATGCTATTACTGCATGAAAGATGCATGTAACAGCTCTAAGATTAAGATTTTTCCCTTGCACGTGAATGAATGGCTGATAGTCTTGAACAGAATTAAACTAAAGAGCAAATGTTTAGCATTTTTGCCTTGTGATATTGTCAAAATATGACAGTACCAACTGCCAGAAAACCACAGCATAAAGACCTAAACCATCAGTATCAGACAACCAGAGGCATTTAGGTTTCTAAAGCATTAAGGACATTTGTTCATGCATTCCTTCGAGGAAATAAAAAAATTAGACAGTTTTCAAGAACAAGAAACAAATAAATTCAAGAAGTTTCATGAGGCCAAAGAGGGACTAGAAAGTCTGATGAGCAAGAACAAGGTAAGACCCAGAGATGGCAGCCCTTCCTGGTGTAAGGCAGCACCTCAGGCACAAGAAGGAAAATACAAAACCAAAACCTCTTGCAATGTCTGTGTACTGTAACTGGGATTCTTAAAAGAATTTTGCCTGGGCACCTCAAAAATTCCAAATACCACCCATATACAAGTCCGATGCCAATTTTTGTTGAGAAACAAAAATTACCCAGATTCTCAGCATATAACCTCATTTCAGTATAAAGTTCTTGACAGTGGTCTGTCCCAGGTGCTTTAGAGCAAAGTGTTAAAACCAAAATAAAACACAAAACCAACCAAAAAAAATTATTTCTCAATAAAAACTCCAAAACCAACACAGAAACATGGAGCTGAATTAACTATCTGGGTAAAAAAAATAATTCTTAGTAATATTGGTTAGATAGCAATTAACCTACACTTCAGTTTCCAAACTGAACCTACTATGAAATTTTTTAAGATTTACCTTTCATTTTATTAGCTTCTACTAACAAACCCACACCTTTGAAAAACTCCACTAGGCTCCTGGCCTCAATCTCTTTGGAACATACTCAATTGTCTACATTGTTCACTGTGTAGAAAAACACCTTGGTTCTCAATTTGTGGACATTGACTCAAGTGTTCAACATGTTAAAATAGTTAGTATTAGATGCTACAAAGGAACCAGCACACCAACTATGCAATGCTACATTTGAAGATCATTACTCCCACAACATGAAGTTTGCAGGAACTTGCGAAGAAGACGGATTTTAAACTTTCTTGTTTATTCAGTGGCCAAGTATAAGTACTTTTTTTGATGTTATGGAAAAGGACGATTTACAAAGTCATTTTGTAAAGGACCTGCTTGGACAGACACATGGCAAGTAAAACATTACTGGCTTTTTTTAAAACTTGTTTTAATGACCACAAGTTGCACGACCTGTGTCTAGCACAGGTATCTTCCACTAGCCACAGGAAAAAAAAAAAACAAAGCAAAAAGCAAACAAGAAAAGCACGTACAGAATAAAGGGCAAGGTGCCCTTTGAATCTCCACTCCCACTGTTCACAGATACACAATAAGGCAAGAAACTGGCACTCAGGGGAAGAAAGGAAGAGGAAGTTGAGCCTTTCTTCCTCTTCATTGTATTGTTAAAGTCTGTGTAGATGGGACCATACAATTCAAGTGGTAGCAATCTCAAAGGTTTGAAACACATAGGATTGCACAGGATAACAAAATGTGTAGAAAATAAACAACCCTGGCTTCCAGTAGTATTTCCTGAGATCTGGAAGCTGGGAGTTACATCCAGTCCTCCCGAAAGAAAGTCAGCGAGAAGAAAGCCAGAAGTTTTCCTGTCCTCATGGTTCCTTGTGTCTATAGATGAATAAGCTACATGAAGATGTCCAAAGTCCTACAGACATAAATGCAAATAGAAAACTCTACAAGTCTGCCTTATATAACATTGGATTTAATTTGTTTAGCTATTTTGTTAGGACTGTGAAGGACAGATGGTCCATAACTTTAAAAAAGTTTCAGGAAGACATTTTAAATACACCAAATAACAAAATCTCAGTCTGAATTTCACACTGATCTATTTCGATTACCTTTCAGATACTGGTGTGTATGATTAGTTTTCTACCTACAAAAATGCCTATTTTCATTTTGCCTTTCAGTTCAACAAAGAACTCCAACCACAGCATTTCCACCTTTGTATAAGTTCTGCCACTTCTAATCCATGACGTTGGGTACAGGGAAGTACAACATCTAATACAATGCCCCAAAAAACTCCTTTAAGCCTTTATGGTATAAATGCTAAAAACATTGTTTAGCGTTTAGGATGACAGCGACATTTTTAAAAGCTCTTTAAAGCTGATACAAGTGCATTTTGTACTCCCTATTAATCTGAGGGGGTAGAAGGGAAAAGTAATCACGCTAACAGTGCTACTACAGTACCACTGCTTATAAATACTTACAATTAACTGCTGTAAGTGTTCCATTTTTGTAATTTAAATTATTCCTTGAAACACAGCATACCTCCCAGCAATGACCACATCACCACCTACACCTCTTTTCAGAGTTATGCTTTCTATTCTAAGCAACTCGTTACAATCTTCCGTGAGTCATAATAGCAAAATACTAGTTAGAACTGAGTTTTCCACTGGGATGAGTAAGAAGCAGCAGAGGGAAAATAATTCGCTCAATTACTATCAGGTGATTTGGGAAAACTTAAAAGGAAAGAAGTATTTTCTATTCACTTTTGCTGTTTTCATAAATAAAAAACCAGGAACACTCATAACATTTTTTGATGTCATAAATAATGCAAATCGACATGAATCAGGATTAAACCCACCCAAACTTAAAAAAATAAAGGACTACTGAAAAGCAAATGCAGCTTCTAACTTTTCATGTACCATTTACTACAGCAGCATGGTAAGCATTAAGCCACCGTACTTCTCAGGTATATAAATAAATATAAAGTAACATCACAAACATGCAAATACACAATTTAGGGAACTTAAAAAACTGCTATTCTCTAAGCATTGCAAAGTTTTCTATGTATTTAGATCTATATTTTGAAAGCAGCATAGTAAAATCAGCCACTAATAATTCTGAAAATCTTGCAAACCTGTTACAGTACAATTCACCTAGTTCACCTTAAAAATAGCAAATGCAACAAAGTCCAGCAATTAAGTCTTTTTAAAAAGAAAAGTTTACATAGGATACAAATGAAATCACATCCATAGAGAAAAGGCTCTTTAACAGACTTTAGGTAAATTTGATTTTTCTGTATTCTGCATTTCTGAGTTACAGAAATTGCCAACGAAATCTCACTGAAAATATTCAGGAGGACAAAAACATTTTACAAAAGGATCATTCCAGAATCCACTAAAAACATCAAAATCCTTAATAAGATTTAAAAAAAAATACTACTACCAATGAATCAGAAATCAGTATGCTAAACTATGACATTCTGGCCACAACTTTTAATGGGCCAGAAAAAGCATTAAGAGCTAATGGTATTTAGATAGAAGACCAAGACAGCTGATCTACTAAACAACAAAATTGCTGCAATGATCAAGGGAATTACTGGTCAGGCAAGAGATGGTATTAACTACAAAAAAACCCAACAAAACCCAACACATCCCTGATATACAGATTTCTGTGAAAGTATAAGGAGATGTCATTATCTGCTTTTCCTCTAGTAACAGCTTCTCCCTTAAGCATCTGTTACTGATGCTGTTTATTGAAGACAAATACTGTATTAAAAGAGATCTTCCATCTGACCTAAGGGCAATTTCCGTGTTCTTAACACTTGAAATCATACTGTATGAGGGTTTTAATTGTAAGAATGCAAATTGTTAACACACTGGGGATTAATGAGGACTATATTCTGGTTGTATTTTTTTTGTGTGTCTGCTGAAAAACACTTGTGAGATTTTCCTGCACTGAAACAGGAAAACCTGCCCAGTCCATCAACCAAATGATTCCCACACATTCATTGAAATAATAGGGATGCTCTGGGCCATCTAATCAAACTCCTACTTTTAAAACACCTGTCTGAAGGTCTTCACAAGAGACTTCTGCCAGTACCAGGCCTATTCAACAGCAAGGCTGTTAACTGAGCAACGCAAAGTGCTTCCATCTTTTCCCATGTTACATTCCACTGTCCAAAAGCAAAAGCTGGAAACCACAAGTTTGCCATATACTTGTACCAAAATCAAGTAGAAAAATACTGCTGGCAATGACTGCAGTATTTTTGTATTAAATCAAATAGTCACCTATGCTTTGTATATTCTGTTCTCACTCAGCTTATATTTAGGCCTGGAACGTGTAAAACTTAAGCTGCCTTTTCTTTTAAAAATAGATCGATGAACTTCAACAACCTAACCACGACAAAGTTATAAACACATCTGTCTCTGGAAGATACGAGTCTAATTAACAACAGCATGTCTGATTTGAAGTTCAAATTACAGGAGTAAAATTTAAAAAACACATATCGTATGTCTTATCTGATTAGAAACAGCATAACTTACCCTGATTTTTCTTTTTCTTCAGCATCTGCATTTACTGTAGGATTTTCCATTTCTTTAGTCTTCTCCTCCTCTTTATCTTCCAATTTGGCTTCATCTTCAGTTTTGATTACATTTAAGTCCTTTTCTTGATCAGGCTGAGTAAACACAGAATCTGGCAGGTTTTTTTTGTTTCCCTAGGATAACAAAACCTTTAGTTAACTCACAATGTGAAAACAAAGGATTTAAGAAAAGGTAGACAAAACACACTGAAGTTATAAGAGCAAAAGAAGGCTACAGTGTGGGGCTTGTCCTAAAATTACAGCACCTCTGCTGTTTTTCCTTTTGAAAATCTTAGGCTAAACCTAACAGAGTTTAAAGCTGCAGCCAGTGTCCTGGCCTGTTTTATCACAAAGATGCCGGCATGCAGCTTAGACCTGGACTGCAAAGCAATCCCCAAGGCGAACATTTCACAAAGCACGCTTTCACTTGGGATGTAGAAATACCAGTACTGGCCCATCCGGCATTCCTCCCAGAGAATACCAGCAGACAGACCAGGGCTGGTGGCCACTTATATGCAGAAGCATCTACAGTTGTGCTGCACACTGACTTGAGGAGCCAGACTGCTTCCACAGCAAAATGCGGGGCCTGTACAGTGCAGCACATCAGTTTACTGCCCTGAACTGCCTTTGCTAAAGCCACTGCATCAACACTGGATTTTGAAAAGCTTTAAACAATTGTCTCTCTGGACCACTAAACTACATTTGACCATGTGTACATCATAGGGCCCAGGTCTTTGTAGAGCTTCACTGGTTTCACTGGAACACAGAACTAACAGCAGTATTTATGAGGGCTTACATGCATAGCTAAATGCATAATGAAAATATCAGCAATGTAGTTAGCTGTGAGCATGCATTACCCAGATAAGGATAAAGCCGGATGCTAATTAGTCTCCATTTCATCCAGGAGGCCCCCAAACAAGTGGAATGTTGGAGCTGCTTTCTAACAAGTCAGACATTTTGACATCATGGCCTGCTAAAACAGGCACCTAGGGTAAATATAGCTTGTATGTCTTGTTCTGAATTAGGTTTACAGTGAGTTTTTGTCTTATTTTAAATCTATCATAGAGATTTCAATTTTTATATTAATTCATGGTTATTAACAGACCAACTGACTTTATAAGCAATATATAAGACAAACTTTAAAATATATTACCAGAACAGAGGGCTTATCATTTTCTTTACTTTCATTATCATTCTCAGCTAACTTTTTTTCTTCTTGTTGTACTACTGCTACTTCCTCCTGCTTGTGCTCATCCTTGTCCACTTTTATCTCTTTTGCATCCTGCTCTGGTTCTTCACGCATCTTCAATTCTTTTTCTTTTTCACAGTCTTTACAAGGCTTGTTTGTCACTTTCTCTGGCAATGCCATTTGAAATTCAATGTTAGCTGATGTACAATACTCTTCAAAACCATAGAGATATCTAAAAAAAAAATTGTTTGTGATAAGCAAGTTTGACTCAAGAAGGAAAATACTACCTAGAGAAGCTAAACATGGACAGTAGGTTTAAAGCCTAAAAAACTGTATTATAACCAAAGAGTTAGGGATTCTATGTATGTATTCTATGTATTCTATTCCTAGCACCGGATCACTTCAGTCCATTGTAGTTTAAGCATAAACTTCAGAGCTTTATTACTTACTTTCTGTATGCACATTTAACATTATATCCTGCAGCTGAATTTAATACAGGGATTCCAAGGTCTTGATAAACTTGCTTCCACACCGCTCCACTTTCAATCTGTTAAAGACAACGAAGTCATTGTTTTCAAATTAACTCACTGACAAAAAAAACTAATTTGACAAACTTTATGACTTCAGAAAATAAATGCAAGTAATTTCCTCTGATCTATAAAATTACTATTTATCACACACACAGTATTTCACTGTAATGCAAACTGTAGTCTAACGTAATTACTTTAAGCAATTTAGCATTTCTGCAATGCAACAAGCCACAGCCAGCTCTCCTCTCCAGGTGGCAATAAAAGAGAGGAAAGATAATATAACCATCAGAAAAATCAGTATATCATTTTTATTTTTATTTTATATTTAAAGTAATTCTTAACTATCAGAGCTAGAATTTTAATTAAATTGGAAAGAAAAAAATAATTCAAAGCATTAACAACACTCAGCTCTGGTAGTACTGCACCAGATATAGTGCCTATCACGTCCTTAACATGTCCTTTGGTGACAAAGTTCTGTGATGTGCTCATTTCTAACCATCTGTGAAGGTAAAGCAGATGTACTGCAATACCCAAGTACCACATCCTGTCTTGTATATCAGAAAGGTGTCACTGCACAAACATACCTCCTCAGTGGACAGGCTACATTCATGGGAAGCAGTTCAAAGCAAAAACAGAATCTGCTTGGCCATGAATTCCGTATGTTTCAATTACTCCTCCCAAGACCAGTCTCATTAATCCCAGTCAACAAATTCTTCTTTATACTGCCCAGAATAAATAGAAATTACGGGTCTCACATCAGACCTTAAACAAAATTGCTTGTCTTTTGAGATTTTACTGAGCAGTGACTCCTTTCACTTGGAAGTAACAACTTTATCAGACAAACGTTTCTTGAAATATTACAAAAACACACATGCTGGCTGATTTTATGCAGCAGTAATTAAAAAAGCTGAGAGGATGTGTAATTTATTTAGCATCTAACTAGTTTTTGGTTCATGTTAAAGCACGGTTTTTAGAGCTACAAGGTGTCTTACGCATCCATAGTAGAAAACTTTTATACATCTAAAGGTCCTGTGTTCTTTATCACTACTTCACAGAGTAATAAATTATTTCACAATAATAAACAGCTTCCTCAGGTTTTATGGCTCTGGAGTACTCATCATACTAATACTCACGTTATCAAATCCTCCAAGCTTGTGTACAAGTCTGAATAATTTGAAGAGATTCAAATTTCTGTATCCTAATACAGGTCGTTTGTTAATAGGAGTCCCTGGGTAACAAAGACAGTTGTTAGGGTGTTTTGCAGTATTTTTTTCAGAATAACATGAAATTCACATCATATGCACTATTATTAAATACAGTATTGTAAACCTCACCTCCTGCACCTGGTACTTTCTTTTCATGAAACTAAAACCCAAGAGTCTTGCTTACTGAACTAGAGGGAAAATGGGTTATGTCATTTAATGTATATATATACATATACATTCTTCCATTCATTACTGAACATGCAGAAATGATGCAAATTTTCTTGCTAACTATATTATACATAATTTTATTTCACCACTGAAACAATTACATCTAAAAATACAATAGTCCTTTCACTGTAATCAAAAAAAAACCCAACGCAACCCACACCAGGAGCAATCCCACAGTGCTTCAAGAGCTGAAACTTCCTATGCTACTGTACTAGCAGTAGCTATCACACTGTCATCTCTTGTAAACAGTTTAACTCATTTCATATGGGATTAATTAAGATACTAATTTAACCAGTTATAATAGTAACTTAAATACAAATATCCTCACTCCTGCCTCTACAGACACTGCACTTTTCTTGCAGTGCATAAATACCTGGTAAAGACTTAACATAATAAATGGTACTGGCTTTTAAAAACATCTCAATCTACGGATAATGTTCATGCACCTAAGCAATCAGGATTCACACAAGAAAATTAGCACAAAGTAAATGCATTTTCCCATGACCAAAAGGTACACACCTTTTGTGTAGTGTGTGTGTCACCAGCCGTGCAATTAAACTGAGAATATAAATTAATATGACTGAGAATATTAAATGTTTGATTATACACACTTTAAGTACACAACAGAAAATATAGTACGATATATGCAAAACATAGATATATCCATTTACTTCTGAAAGCAGAAATATGGGACTGCATTTTAGAAGATGAGTCAAGCGACAGACTCATCTTCTAAATAGTAGGGAATTTAGAAGGGATGAGTAGTTTCCCTGTTTCCAAAACTGCACTGCAAAGCACTACTAATTTACAGACTCAATTTTTCAAAGTACTGCTAATTAAAATGCCTACCTCTGTCTTCCATGAACTTGTACAATTGCTGAAGAAAGTTCTCTCGTTCTTCAGGAAATGGCTCTATTTCCTCCTGTTTAAAGCAATGCACGCAAGAAAATTGTCACCATTTTGAGCTACAGTCCTTCATTAAGAAACATAAGGCAGTGATAATTTAGGTTTAAATGTTTAAGTTTGTCTTACTGTAGTCAGCAACAGGATACTGTACCGAGAGATACATGCTCTCAGTGCTATGCCATATGAAACCAATTTTTATAAACTACAGTGTTTCAAAATACATAAAACATTGACTGTAAACATACATTGAAAATGGATTTTTGATTGATCACTGAAGTATCGTAAGTGATACCATCAATCAAGATGTGTTCTCAATTTCGTCCATTTATGCAGAAAGTCTGGGAGACAGCTCTATTAATGATCAAGAGATTATATCAGAAATCTCAGCTCTATTTCTACTGCAGTTAAGTGACTCCTTGGTTCCTGGATAGACTACGTCACTTTCAGAGATGAAGTCAATGAGAAAATGGTGCTTGCACTTTCTTAGGAGTTCTAATCCACTGCACTGGCAAACCGCAGCCAATGGCACTGCATGCGAACTGCCATGGGATACCAGCTGAACGTGTGCTGAGCAGGATCAATCCCAGAACTGAAATAACAATGGATATTTTGGAAGTTCAGTTCATTGCACTAATAAACCTTTGCATTAAATTTACTTAGATTAATAAACAGTGGAGTTTCATAACAAAGCACTATGGCTTACTTTATAACACCTCGTAATTTCCTTTGGAAATGGGGCTTGCCACAACCAGTAGCAATAAGATATTAATATATCAAATTCTGAAGAAATTCTGATGACTGAACTACTGCAAAACAATACACCAAATATGAGTTGAATAATTTTTAATACTATTTGTAAAGTTTTCAAAAATAACTAGTTATTCAGTAATCTAAACTAAATTATTTTTCTTTAGTGTATTTCTATTCCACGCTTATCATTTCCAATCTTCAACAGTCTCCTTTACTAAATATTAAAGCTTCTCCTACCCTGAAGCAAGGGTCTTTAAAGTTATACCAAGACAGTTGAGGAAACAACAGAAACAGAATATCATTACTAAACAGAACTGAGAAAAACAAACACACACAAACAAAAACAAACCCCAAACCCTCTGACATCTACTGAATCTATTTAATAAAGAGATGGACAGCTGAAAATAAGGTCAGAAAAGGCTGTAACTACTATCAGGGAGTAGGGTTTTTTGTTATTCTGTACTTCCTCTTACCCATTAAATGCACTTGGATGACATCAGAGCAAACAGGAAAAAAAATTAAGAACCAGTATTCACAATATGCTGAAACAGTTGCCCTTCAGGTTTAATTATCAACAGAAAAGCAGTGAAAATATTCCAGTCTTGCAAAGGCAATGAAAGAGGGAAGTCTCTGCAAGGGGCATTACATGATGGGTATTTGACACCCAGTGTACCAGCAGAGCTCAGAGCAGGCTGCTCTGATGGGCTGGGTAGAGAACTGCAACCAATATACTGGAGATCCTTCTTACAGGGCAGGGGCGTCAGAAATCAGGCATATCTAGCCCAATTCTTCACTGACAAGTACAAGGTGATGCTGCAGCCCTGCACATAGTACAGATAAAAGCCTATTTAAGAACATTCATATTTCATGGGCCATGGAGAACAAATTACTTGAGTGGAATAAAACTCCAAACTGTGTAAATTTTTTTTTTATTTTAATCTCCCATAGCAGGTACTTGGAAAGGACTTTTACGAGCATCTGCTGGAGCTTGGAAAAGAGAGCATGAGCAGCTACTTGGGTTTCTCATGTTCCTCACCAACAAGAAAAAACTTGCCACAAGACTTTAGTCCCACAGAGCATTTAGGGGAGCGGTAAGGGGTGTCACAGAACAAAACCTTCAGGAAACTCAATAAAGTTTTGAAGAAGGAACGTATTCTTTTTAAATACAGGGGGAAACAAGGCAAAGGTGATGAAGAGGCTGAATAAAACACTCCTTTCCCACTATACAGTCCAATGCCTGAAGGGTACTCCTTTGTCTCTAATGTGATAATTCACAGAGGTGCCAGAATAGCAAGTGAATGAATATTCCTTATTAATTTTTCCAATACAGAACAAAGGAAGTTTTTAAGAAAGTGTGCTAACGGGGAAAGCTTAAGACCCTGCATGCCAAGCATTTACACTTTCTCAGAATCTCTACAGAGTCAGTATATATTATACTATGCTAATAATATCTGTTAATGATCTTCAAACAAATAGAGAATCTCTTAATCAAGTTAGACAACAAGGTTTCCTAGATAATGGTATGAAGCAGGCATGTCACAGTGTCATATTTGCTTATTTTCAAGTTAGACAACCAGAGGGCTAGCTGGTCGCCCTGCAGCCTCTAATGTATCTGTCTATGCTACAAGGTAAAATAAAGTGGCTTCTACATAGCATAATAAAATTCAGGACAACAACAACAACATGTTTTTTGCAACACAAAATTCACACAGTATTATAGCACAGCACTGGAAGCACAGCACTCTTTTACCTACCGTCAGATTTCATAAAGTAAAGGAAGGCCATTTTCCAATCTCTTCGATTAGGAAAAAAAAAAAAGGCAACTACTCTTCTTAGAAGATAAATACAGAGGATTTGTATGTCATCTCCCATCCCTATAGGATGGAAGCATGTATACAGATATGAGATATAGAAGATCATCTATGTATCTACAAAATTGGGAAATTGGGTGTGGCTATACATATAGGATAGAAGTATTTATTTTTGAAGCCCGTGGTGACATTTCTAAGAGCCTAGCTTTTCTGGTTTTTGTTCTGGTTTACGGGTAATAGGACCACACGGATGGCCTAAGTGCCACCAGTGAGAACTTTTCATGTCCTGGGAAGCAGTAGAACAACCTGCAGGTGGATGAAAAGGTCCCAAGAGCAGGCCCACAGGTCCTGTTTGAGAAGAAATGCTGCTTGATAACCAGGAGGTTATAGGCACAAAGTAACAAAAACAAAGAGAAGAAGCTGCAGAAACTGCTCAAATATGGGTACAGAGAAGACAAACATGCCACTGAGCACCAATGAGAGAGAAGAAGAAAAAGGAGAAGGGGGGAAAAAGAAAAAAATTTTTTCCTCTGTTTCAGAAACCTCCTAGTTCAACAAGTGACTGAAATCACTGTTCACTGGAAAAGGTATTATCACAAGAGATGATACAGTAAATTCCAAAATATTTGTCCGAGGTGAAATCTTTATGTCTAGCACATGGAAAGACTAGCTCAAACAATCACATGCAGCTAAGAGGAGCTCAAGAGTTGTCCAAAGGGTACAAGGTCAAATGTTTACAAATGCTGGAACTAAAGGCGCTGTATTTTTCACCTAAAAGTAGTGCGGGAATGATCACTATACAAACGTTATGTGTCATTCTGCATAGATACAAACCTCCCTCCGTGCATCATGTTCATGGCTGGACGTGAACCTGCTGTGAAAGTTCAGAAATTGTATTAAGCCCAAGGAACTATTCCTTGCTTCTCGAAATACCAAGCAGAGCACAGCCCCTTGCAAACTTTTGATCAGAGCTCGATAACCTTCTGAGTCCTTAAGGAGGAGGCAGAAAGAAATTATGACCATGGAGAGGCGGCAAAGTCGTAACTTCACACTTTTGCAGTCTCCTAACACATTTTAAAGAAATTAATAACTGAAAGATGAAACACTATCTTCTGGTATGCCAGAGCCACAATATCCAGGGAGGATGTACTGAGAGAAGGACCCTAAAAATCACTGAAGACCCAAAGCAGCTCAGCTTCTTCTTTACAATACCCCTACTAATAACAGGAAATTAAGTCTGCTGCATTACTGGCAGTTGCTTAACAAATTAAGAGAACAGCTCTCAAGCTCCGGTGAGAGAAAAAGTGATTATGGGCAGATACAGATTTAGAGTACCACAAGAAGGTACAGAGAAGTAAAATATTCAAAAGCCTCTCTTTCAGCCTCTTAGCCAGCTGTGAAATGAAATTCTTTCCACTGATTTTCTTCTTTTCTCGCCTACATTTTTCTTCTGGACAGGAGGCTGCCAGGAAAGAACGGATAATTAGAAAACCAAGCATGAGGTGGGAACTCTGTATTTGCAGAACAAAAAAGAGAAGAAAGGTGGAAGTGGAGTGCATGGACTAACGTCTTGATTGAAAGTTCTTTTGCTTCTTTACACCAGGGTAGCCAGACAGACAGCTTGTGGTGAAGCAATTCTTCAGCAGACCAGGAAAAGAGTTACTCAATAATGCCTATGTTAGCAGTGTTGCCTATGTTAACATGTTAAATGTCCCCTAATGTTAAAAAGGCCTACTTAAATATATATGGCCATGCCAATTCTTATCAGCTGTGTATCTATGCCCTTTACTAACTTCACTTGCCTCTTCCTCACTGCTGTTATCCTCTTTTTCTTTTTCATCCTCTTCCTCTTCTTCAGCTTCACTGCTGGAGCTGTCTTCTTTCAATTCTGTTTTCCAGTTACTAGGAACAGTTCTGTTTTTACGGAATTCAAGTGCTTGGTCAAAAGCTGTAAAAGAACCAGCCTTTGTTAGCACTGCAGGCAGGATCAGTTTGCACAAATATTTCAATTAAAAAAACAGTAATCAGGGCTGATGGGGAAGAGGAGAAGAAGGAAAGACTGCTAATTAACAATTCCACCCCAAATTCAAAGAACCTCAACAACCACTCCATGCTGACCATCCTTATTTGTCTTAACCAGTCAAACTGGCCTAGTGTTCTCTGCACAGCAAGCCACTCAGAGCTATTACTAGTATTTCTACCATGTTAGTGTCTACAAACACAAACAAGGATGTCGTGCATAGGGCATATGTCAAAATTTAACTGAGAAAACCCCTATCCAACAGGTCTACACTGCAGTTTACATATATCAAAAAGGGAGGGCAAAGGGGAATAAACAATCACAAGCTAACTCCAAGAGTTTCATCACACAAGCTTAAACTTTCAAATGCACCCACAATTCCAGATTTTCAAAGTTCATAAAGGCAACTTGCTTACAACTATGAGGGGCACTACTGTGAGAATAATTCTATAAAGCAAAAGGAAAAATATTAAAATAACGTATAGAACCAATGTGTGCATCCTTTGTTTGGCATGTCTACGCTTGAAGTCAGTGCAGAGCAGGTTGGGTGTTGTTTTGGGGGGTTTTATTTAGTTAGGTTTTATTTGTTTAAAAAGAAATTCCTCTAACTTTTCCTAAGTGTTCTCCTTCAATACATTATTCTATAAGAAAAGATCCTGTATTTTAGCATCTTTAAGACATGAATCAATCTGCCACAGATTTAGTCCAATTCAAGTAACTAAGCAAATACAAGCATTTCTCACAGAAAGTTATTTTTACCTTGTTTTAACAAAGCATCAGGCTTTGATGAAGTTTCACTGATTTCCCGGACATCTTTTCTTGGCACAGAAACACTAGATAATTTAGAAAGTGTTAAAAAAAGTTAAAATATTTTAAAGGTAAACTAACAATATAATACAAAGCTAGCACTAAGATTATAACACACTTACTAAACATACATAAGAAGCATATGAAATGTATCTTGACAATTCTATAGTGTTAGTCTGGTACAGTATTAGTCAGTGGATTAAAAACAGAACTTTTATTACATTACATTGGTGAGACTATATGCATTCACTGCATCCTAAAGAAAGCATGCTACTTCCACAAACCGGTAGTTTCTGGAATCTCCCATATATGTAATACTTTAAACCCTCACATTAATTTAACATTACTTTAGAACCCTACCTCATTTAAAACATAAATGAGTATTAGTGTAAATTGTCAATATGAAATTAAAGACTTCCAAATTGAAAGAACAAAGCACTTTCTGATTTCTACTGTGTCTATAATCAAGGAAGAAAATCTGAACTGCAGCTCTGGAGGATTGGAGGGTAGGTATGTGCTTGTGCACACATCTTATATGTGTTCCTTCAGTGATGCACACCAATGCCTGAAAGACTATCAAATGGTAAAGCAATAGCCTAGACTTAGTAAGTAATTAAACCACAACAAAACTGTTAATATTTCCATATCCTTTCTGCAAAACATTCTGTTAAACTGTACCAAGCACAAAAAATATCTTCAACTTTTAAAATAAAAACTAAAACCTAGGAAAATAATTCTATTGTTGTGAGTTTAGGAACACAAAGTTCTTTACTTTGTTGCAAATACCAGACAGTCTGGTTTTCTATGTTTCTCTATCCTTTTTCCTACTTTGAGTAGCATTACAGCTCTTTACAAGGAGCACAATAAGATGCAGTTGCAGTCTAGACTGAGATAAACATATGCCTTACTACCTTCAAACAAGAAAGAGGATTTCTGTGTGTGCATGTGGTGTACGTGCGGGCATGCACACACATCCCCACCACCCTTCTGTAGCTAGATAAGCTTATAGCCACATCCCTGAAAAGCAGTGCTCTATTCCAACCACAGCAGGAGAGAGTTTCAGGCCATTCTTGAAGTCACGTAATACTGCTGTGTTTGCCACAATTTTAACAATGAAATTGAAACTAAGACAGAGAGATTTATGCATCCCATTATTAATAATGACAAAGTTCAAGACTAATTTCATCACATTGTAGGCTGTTAACAGTTTTTTAAACATCAGAAAAATCTTGGCAGGAACTTACTGAGCCTACTGATGTTATTAATACTTTACCCAACACATCTCATATTATATTTCACTTGACTGGTATAAATTTTGTTCAATTATCAACCTCTACATTCCTACTCACAATTTGCCATCCTTGAATGAGCGAACAAGAATATTGTCTTTTTTCACCGCAATATCATCACTACAATCTGGACAAACCACCTGCAAAGATATTACAATTGCAAAGTTTAGAGAGAAAAAGCTAAAACAAGAGAGTAATAGTAAATACCAGTGCTTCTCTAAAAGCTTTTGTGCTCATTTCTCGTTGGCAACCCTGCAATGAGAGCAAGTGAGATCCCTCAAAACAAAGGAGTGACGACCTCCTGAAATTATTGAATGCATGGAGGTCATGCTCGCTCCTAGAGGGAAACAGACGGCTGCTGCCAGAAACATAAGTAAGAATAGCATTCTGGCAAAAGGTAAGTATCTGTTATGCCTCTACAGCTTATTCTACTCCTCATCCTAAAAGGACAGAAATTCCACCAAGTGCTGCCACCTGAGTTAGAGACTACTTCTGAAAACTTCTGGAAATGGCAAGGATGTAATCACACACAGTGTCAAAACCAAAAGCTAACAGGATTTATGAAGTGCAATTTTATAAGGGAAGACTTATAAGTAATCTGCCTAGGAGAGAAGAGTACCTCAAGTACAAGTATTATGATAGGTTCTTTAACTCAAGAAGTAGACTAATCAAGTCTAGCACTGAGACAACATATGAATTATTTGTTGCAATTTTAAAAGCTATTTAAGTTTTGTTAAACCAGTATACAAGTAACTAATCAAAAAGCTTCAGGAATTTAATAAAAAAATTATATATATACATATATAAAATTGCCAGCGATATAAAACAGAAAAGCAACCCCTCTCCATCACTCATCTCTTGCCTCATAATGTGTATCATTTCCTGAAAGTTAGGAAAATTCTGGTTGCTATAAAACCTCAAGGAGCAGCAAATTACTGTAACCCTAAGTTAGCCCAGGTAAATACCTCTTCTCTCTCATACCAACTGATGCCTTCAAGTCCTAATTTTCGATCAAATACAAAGAGGCTGTGTGGCAAAAGTTGGGTTTTTTCCCTCCTCACATAGGTCACCAGCCGTGCAGCGTTTTAGAAAACAAGTCAGAAGCTCCAAGTGATTTGGAAATAGAGTTACATATCACAAAGCATAGCCTAAATATGTTTCTCAATAGAAATATAATTTAACAGACCAAATTTTGAAATTCAATGCATTCTACAGTCTACAATGAAATTACTTTAGAAAAGTACAACTTTCTAACTGAAATTCAGCTTGAGATACAGTTTGCAATGTCAAGGCACAAGACAACGATTATCATCCTCTATTTTAAACTGACAAGTGCAAACTCCTAGCTCTTTAAAGATGGAGAAAGGCCCTTCAGGCTTTAGCTGCTGGTTTTCTAGAAGCATCAAGATCTTAGTAGTCAAAAATCCATTCAGAGGTTGGAAAACAGCTTACCACAAGCTCATCTAGTGCCTTTACATCAAGCAACATCACCTCAATTTTGCCTGAATCAAATTTTCTCGGTTTCCTTGCAAAACAAACTCCATTGGAGTCATAGGAGGATGAAAGACATGATCCTGTGTAAACTCAATTTTCTGAAAATGCTGCAGGCAGATTTCCTCACTGCATCTTTCAAAAGCCTTTAAGTACACATTAAAACTAAGCAATGCTATAAGGCTTACTAAATCACACTCTTTGACATAAGCAGCAACTGTCAGACCTTTTACAATTCCAATTAGTCACTGTACTTACCCCCTCCCCACAGAACTAATAAAAACAAGCAAACAAACAAACAAAAACCCCACCAACCCAAACATGTATGCCGGATTAAAACAACATAGTCAATCAGTCAAAAATTATTTTGAGTCCTCAGAATAATTTTTACCAAATTTAGACCTCTACACTTTTAAATTTGTGAATGATAATCTATCTGGTTATAGGCCTGATATCTAAAGTACTCAGTTTCCACTACTAATCTTAATTGTTACTTGCTGTAAAGGTTTAGACTAATCCCTGAACTTGTTTTCACATAATAAACTTGCACAATGTCCTCTGTGCTTATACACAAAGTATCTGTACATAGTATCATTAATAAGAAATAATGCTGAGACACACATTCTTCAACACATTAAACCCAAATTTTCATTTCATTTTTCATGTAATTACAATTACTGTAATACAAAGTTAATGCAAAATTTATCAGTAATAAGATAAGATTATTTTGTTGATACAGTAGAGCTAACCTGCTTACAAGGTATAAAAGCCAAGAGTCATGGTTACTGGGGAGGGAATTATAACAAAGAAAATCAAACCAAAAAAGGCAGCTGTTTGGGGCATAAATCCATTATTGGCACAGCTTTTCTGGTTAAATGCAGTATGACGTTTATTTGCAGAGCTATAAACCTGATTACTAAAGTAAGAGTTAATCTAGGATAAGCTATTTCAGAGTTAACAAGCTTCACCCTCAAACTTTATCCCCCTGCTTTTAATTTGCTGCAGGAAGCTTTCCACGAAGAACAAGCTATTCCAGTCTTCAAAAGAAAGCCGAAGAAATAATTGTGTATCTTTAGTACATCTTTGGAGCAGAAGCAACAGTTCAGCTACTCTTTAAGGTCTGACCCACAGCTATCCTGAGCAGCACTACGTGATTCACAAGCAAGCCCAGCCCCTCTCAGAGAGTATGCCATAGAAACTGGTATCTGTCATGGGCATGAGCAGAAAGGCAAACCCAACAGTGTGACATAAAAGCTCTCAAGCCAGTTTCACAGACCACTTCTCTGAGTGAACTGTGAGGCAGGTGATATTGCATCATCTTGATGGCAGCTTTCAGCAAAGAAACATCTCAGTTTTTCTTGTTCATCACTGAAAACTTCTCTTAAAGCTATCTGCTGTAAACATGGTATCTCCTTGCTGTACATCCTGCCTTCTTCCTTGTAAAAAAAGACTTCAGTGACTTCTTCTCTTCCACAAACTTCCCCAAAAGAACTCCTGCTGGACTACATTACAAGACACAGCAGGTGACAAGCAGAAAGCTGCAACTGAGAGCTACTGCACACACTAAGAAGAACTAAATGTTACTGTATGGTATCTTTTCAAAAGCAGAGCACAAGTCCCCCTGAAACTAGATAAATGTGTTAAGCTTTCATTGCCAGGGAGGAATTAATCAAATATTTATAATTAAAAATTAAATAAAAATTAAAAAGCATGGTACTAAAAGGTATCACATATAGAAATATATTGATTTCCAAACATATCAATCAGTGAGTCTACATGCAATCACTAGACTAGCTGTGATATTTTTTTAGAAGTTTATTTCTTTAAAAGTGCCTTTAAGCCAGAATAAAGGAAGAGAAAAAAATACTGGTACTCAAAGGCTACAACATAATTTTAAAGTAAATTCATTGTCAATTTTCCACTACATACTGTAGTGATCAAGAAAAAAACATTTGATTTTATTATCGAATGTGTTTATATTGAATGTTCAAAAATCATGTTATGTAATCACTAAACTTTCCCTCTCTTTATACTTTTTATTTCCTTCCTTGATAAAACTCAGTAATTTGGAAAATTGACATGCAATAGCCTAGGAAAAAAGCCCATAAATTTTAATCCAATAGTACTGAACACACTGCTGAGCTAGAATTAGGTCAACAAGCTCTACGCTTTTGGAAAAACTGTTAGCAATCCCTTTTTTAAACAAACATATCTAGATATACTTCCTTGACTATTACGGTACAGTCCAATTTGAAAAAACATACTAAGTTCTAATAAAAAATGCCAAAATGAAAAAAACCCCACACCTTTCTTTGGTACCTAGAAAATTATAAAAGCTGTGCTAAATTATAACAAAGATGAAAATCTTACCAAGGCTGGAAACCACAGAGCTTTCTTCTTATCCACACTGAAGCAGTCCACACACACAACTTTTCCTAGTAACTCATCACTTTGTTTCCTATCATCTTCATCTTCATCGCTGGAAGAGGATGAAGATTCTTCTTCAGGACTAAACAACAGAAAGAGACTTAAAACTCAACTATTCAAAACTTGCTATTATAATTACAGGAGATCCAAAGCTAACTGTCAAAGAGGCATAAATAACAGTGACTTGAATTGCCTGTTAGGTGTTTTGGCATAAAAATGAATAAAGTATTTATAAATATATTATAGTAACAATTCAAACATTATAAACTCAGAAATTCACATTTACTAGTAATATATTCAAAACCCAAACAAAACACCACCATGCATCAATATGGAGGAAGAGAAAGGCACTGTCAGGGTGCATTCAAAGTGAAACCATTCTGCCCTACAGAAACACTGTTCAAAAATACTGTAGCAGTTGTAGTTTTGTACCAATATTAAGCTAAACTGTTTTGGTTTTTCCTCTTAATATCGCTATGCTTTTACTTTAACAACCACACAGAATGGAAAGCTTTTTTGAGAAAGGACAAATCTCTAAAGAAGAAACATCAGATACAAAGATGAGTAGCAAAGAGAAAGTCTATTTATCCTTAAACAGTTCTTTAAAGGTGTGCAGTGAAGCATTTCTACGGCTGTTTCAATTTCACATTGAATGAAGTGTTGGAATGTAAGTAGATGGGCCAAGGTGTAAATACATTTTCTGTGTTCATTTTAAAAGGTTCTGGCTCATTGTTTTGACTGTTCAAGTACAAAGTTGCACCTGGTTCTAACCATATGAGGAGTCTAAATGTACAACACTACTCCAACTACAATTACTTGCAACTGATTAACAGAAAAAAAAAATCATCACTTCTGATGCTCTCTATATATCTTTTTTTAATAGTCACTTCAAAGGTTAATTCTCAGAAAATATACTTCATCTTCAATAAGCACACCCACCATTAAAAGCTGTCTTCCATTTGTGACATAACTGCTTTTGAGTACAAAATTCAGTATTAACAAAAAACTCAGTTACCATTTGTGTAACAGAAAGCAACTGATGTACAGTCTAAGGAGAATTTCCTTTTCTCCACCTTAATTTTATGTTATTTCCAGTGATGATAATTGTTTTGGTTTAGCATTGTTTTGATTTATTTTTTTCCTTCAACATTCTTTTTTCTTTTTTAAAGTAATGGTTTCTTTTAAAATATATGAAAGTCTTTCAGGCTGCTTTCTGGGGCTCAAGAATCTCTTGTAGAAGAGAAAAAAGCCAAAGACCAAAGAGAAAGCCAGAACTATTTTGGAGAGACTACTTTCTAACTCAAATTGCACAGATACTGGCATAACTGTCTTTTAACTCAGTTAACTCAGTATCAATCATAAGATAAAGATAAGTGTGTTGCTTCCGACATAATAATGTCCTGTACAACCCAGTCAGAGACACCACGGCTACAATCACATTCTCTGCGGTAATGCCAGTTTTTTTCAGCTTTTTCTTTCACTACCTCACAAATTAGTAACTCAACAATTTTCTGAGTAAATTTATAGCACCTCTACACATACACGGCAACATTTATTTCAAGCTACCAAAAAGTGCAAAATGGTAACCCAACCATGAAAACCACTACACCTAAGAATTTTAAGCAAACAAGCAAAAAAACCCCACATAACCTCCCCCCACAAACACACAAAAACCTCACAACCCACCCACAAACAACAAAGAATAGGCACTGGATTACTTAACACCAGTTTATCAAGACCGCAGCTACCAAGAATTTTGGCACCTAGGAAATCTCAAACTTCTGTTTTTCATATCAGTAAGCTTTGTTGCAAACTATACTAGAAGCAGTGGGAAGAAACTGTTACACAGGGAGCTCCACCTGGATATGAGGAAGAACTTCACTGTGCGGATGACTGAGCACTGGAACAGATTGTCCTGAGAGACTGTGGAGTCTCCCTCACTGGAGATATTCAAGAACCATCTGGATACAATCCTGTGCCCCGTGCTCTGGGATGACCCTGCTTGAGCAGGGAGGTTGGACCAGATGACCCCCATGGTCCTTTCCAGCCTGACATGTTCTGTAATTCTGTTATACTGTACATCTATTTCTAAAAGCCCTTCAGAGACTCTGTATTGAGAAATCAAAGGTCTTTAGGAGGATTCTGGGACCTTCCACAAAGACTTCGTATCAGCTGGACAAAGATTGCATTGCAATGATTTTAGCTCAAGTCCAACACATTTACAACATTTCAGAGATGTTTGTCAGTATAATTTAACATCACATTTCCATTTGGGATGTCACCTTTTTTTTTTTTACCTATACCTGGTACTTCATAAAATACTGATTACATGAAGACTTGAAATGCTTGCATGCAATAATACAGATGAACCTGACTTTCACACTGAGTGCTGAACAATACTTTTCATTCAGTCTCCTGTTTTTTTTAATAAGAGAAGCCTGAACATACAAATAATAAAACTTGACACACACTGAAAGCTTCAGAATTGCATACACACAGCACAGATACCAAAATATTTAACTTACATATGATTGGATCTCCTTCCCCTGTTTGTTTTCTTTCCTATAACAGGAGTCCCAAAGTGTTCAGGATTGGTGAGTGGAAGCTGATCTAGTGTCTGTTGAAATGAAAAAATACATATGCATACACATAAGAAAATACTGGCACAAGTTAATCCAAACCACCTGCTTCACTGAAGTAATTTTTGTCGATAGAAAATTCCTCATTACAAAAGAACTACAGAAGTACATCATACATGTCATGCTTAGATTTTTAAAAAGAAATATGTTTTGTTTTGCAGTTTTTTTCAACACTTTCTCTGCACTTCTAAATAACTTTTGTCCAGCATACACAGACAATTCTTCCCAGAAGTCCTGCCTTTGGACCATTAAAAGACAGAAAAATAAGTATCAGCTATTCTGCTCACCTGGGATCTTCCATCTTTACCAGATTCATTTTCTGTGTATCCTATCATTAGACTAAATACTGAATCATCTACTTAAAAATGAACAAAGGTCCCCTTTGAAATGAAACTGCAAGATCACTCAATAGCAGCAAACAACATGACAACTTAATTGTGTTTTTTGTTAGTAATTCATACTCTGATATGTGAAAGAGATTGTAAAACAATTTTAAAGAGGCTGCTATATTGGTAATTGGGAGGGTCCTAATTGATGCTTTATCAGCAGCAAAACAAAAAGAGAGGCAGAGAAAAAAAACTTTCTCTCTTCAGGGAGAATGCTTCAACAGAAGGAATTCATGGACATGCAGTATCTTCTTTCCTTAAGCCTGCTGTTAACTGTTTAAATGATAACCATTCCAGATTCAAAGGCTCCTGGTACACACGAATTTTTTGTACAGCCACTTATTACTGTTCTTTGAAAGAAGGCAGAAAGCCTTCCAAATTAAATATAGTCCTCTGACTTCAACTTCTTCGTCATGTACAAATTTTTCGATCTGTAACACTTACAAGAATCTCAAAAGTATTCTGTGTCAGAGAGAACTGACTTAGGGACAACAAAACCGGCTTTTAGAATCTAAAAATAAATGTACGACTACTTCCGAGTGTGGTGGACATCCTAAAAGATTCTACACCACACACTTGGGAAGCAATATCAGAACAAGACAACTGTGGGGCACTGGCCTAATTACAAAAGAAATTTGAGACGCAATTTTCCCTGCTGAGTAGCTGTGCAATCACAAGGTAATTATTAGAAATGTACATGTTTCATTCAGAGCTGGTGACAGTGAATTGCAAATCAGTGACTTCTGGCAAAACATCAAAAAGCTTAGATGATAAAAAAGATGATAAAATAAGAAGTAGCAGTCATCTGAATGTAGGGTTTCTTTGAATCTGACAAAATAATCCAAATTACTCCCATTCAGCCAAACAGGTCACAAAGCAATACATGTAGACCAATATTTTCAAACCATGTGCTCTAAGGCAATACTCCTGAAACCATATTAAAATAATACTTATGAAACAGAAGAAATCTAACCTTCAGTTGTGCTAATCATTAATACAAAGAACTAACCGAAGAAATAGCACAATCTTTAAAATAATAGCATTTCTAACTGAATCTAGATTTAGGCATCTAATTAGGCTCCCACCTTTACGTGTGTTTAATCCTCATTTAGGATTCTAGAAAATATCCCAATCTTCACAAGAATGCAGTACACAAACAACACTCAGCTGACTACAATAATAACAGCATACTTACGCGGAGCAAAAAAACCCATCTTCAGTAGCTGTCCAATAAACAAACATGTTTACATAAATCTGCCCATCCGTCCAGATTGTCTTACATAATATGAAGGAATAACGCTCATTCTGAAATTCCAACTATTTGAAATGTGCTACAAATATTTGCATACTTTAATGTGTAAGTCACCTCTAAGACATGAGCCAGCTTCAAAATACTGGTAGCTGTTGTCAAATAAACAAGCAACAGCAACTTATAACCAGCCTTTTAAAAGAAAAGCATTTATCTTTCATCAACTATTACAAATCGGATTTGACCACCAAAAATGCAGCGGAACTTAATTATGTGGAAACATGTACATTAGTTTTTTATGTTATAATTATATTGTGATTTTTTTCCTGACCAATACTTACAAATAATTTTTTATACAATGTGAAGTAGTTGTGTGACTGCAGTTTTTTTTTGTGATCTACAATCTATGAATTACCAATACTGAAAAATGAAGAAGATGAAATCCTGATTTTGTTTCTTAACTTACACAGTTTGGTGAAATCTAATTGTATTTCTTGATTTTAAAAAAGAATAAGCCAGACCCTGTGGACCATACATTGCATAACTCCTATTTTTAGTAGAATGGGTACACATTACGTACTAAAAACTGAGGTAATAAAAGTATCACTTTTAAATTTTTCTAAATAAAAAGTTGTAATATAAAAACTCTTCAATTACCTCACTTTCAGCAAAATGTCTTTCTCCTTTTAAACACAGGGAAGAGCGTCTCAGAGTCTTCTCATCACCATCATCAAATACTGTCACCAGATAAGAAGTGAGGAAAGAAAGCATTTCTTTTTAACTCAGGATATTAATAAGCAATTCATTTACATGTCAGAAAGAATGGCATATATATTCCTGTAGTCAACCCCTAGAACAAACCTTTGCCTGAGTAATGCTGCAGATCCAGTAAAACATTTCACAGATTGACCAAATACATAAGCTGTTCTCTCACCATATGTCTCGGGGTGACACACCATAGCTACTTCACGCTTGCGTCTCTTAAAAGGAATCTTGAGTAATCAGTAGTCGAGCAGACAATTCATGGATTGGGACACAAAATTAAATTCAACACACTAGAATTCAAAAAGTGTTCTTCTAACATTTATAATTTTCAAAGAATTTAATTACACAACCAGAACTCCTATGATACTCAAGTGGAAGCTCTGCTTACCATGGAGAAACATAAAGGATAGTTATAGAAAAAAGTTGCAATTTAATGTTGTATGGAATGTATGGAATGTCTTTCTCTACTGACTTCATGCAACTATGCTACAAAACAACAGAGGTATCAGCCTAAGGAAGATGACAATAGTCAAAGTGCTGACAATCATCAAAACCAGCTGTACTGACAGAACTGTGGAGCTCCCAGTTTCTAGACTTTTTGCTATCTATGCTATCACTAGGTCAACTGGAAACAAGTTCATAATACAGTCCATTCAGCTACATATATTATCCTTTAGAATCCTGAAATGCACTGCACACATTTAAGGTGGAGTCTTCAGAACCTGATAAATGATAAAAAGTAAGCTTTTTTCAAGTCTTCTGCAGGTACTTAACAGATGAAAACCTGGTGACAAATTTTGACTCTTAGGCTTTGCCTGCACTGTTCAGCGAGACAAGAATTGATATCTTCTCCCCTCTTGAGCAACGATAATATTATATTCTTTGTCCCAACACAGCAGTGATCTTGAAGACTTTTGTGGGCACAGAAATAACCCCAAGATAACATTAAAATATTACATTAAAAAAACAGAACTTTCAGCAACTTCTTAACATGTCTCTTCCACCTTCATTTAAACATCCTCCTCTGTCCATCAACAGATCAAAATAACAGTGTTAGGAGAATGGCTGTTGATCAGCAATATCTGAGAGACTGACTTCAGCTGTTTCCTTCTTTGAGGTGGAAGGTGCTCAACTCCTCAACATTTACTAATTTAAATAAAAATACACAAAAAGAAACAAGGTATATCAAAATTCTTGACTAGTATTTACTTGATACTAAAGAACCTTTTATCTAGCCCTGAGAATTTTTCACTGATACGTAAAATTGAGTACTGTTGATGAAGAAACTTCCCCCTGTAACTACAATTCCCCATCTTGTATTACAGACTACAGTAATTGCTGAACACTGTTCAATTGTGATAAAGTATCACTTAGAGATGCACATCTGTCACTTAAAATTTGTTGAAAAGTATCAATGGCAAGAATTGCACACAAACCACGTAGATTTGGAACTGCATCTCAAATGGTCAACACATAATTAAGCCCCCCTTTGGTTAAGTGAAGTACAAGTCAGCAGGTTCCCAATCCAGTTTGTGTTAATTAACGTAACAGTCTCCTTACATAAAGAAAGATTAAAAAAAAAAAAAATCTATCCACTTCAAGAGATAAGCTGACTACAGCAGAGGTAAACCTATTCAGAGCTAGGTAGGTAGCCACATAATATGTCCTATGTGGTAATCTGCTTGTGGCCTCTTCCCTGCCAGAGGGAATCTTAATCTTGTTCCGTAACTTGAATACTTTGAGAGGAAAAGCTTGACCTCCCTGAAAGAATTATGTGGCCAGCAGAGCACATATGGCTTAATGAGTATGACATTCTGATCTACTGGAACATCCTGAAAACAATCTACTGAGCAGGCATACAGTACTGTAATGTATTTAAAACCACATATTCTGAAAAAGCAAGAAAAAAGCCGGGGTGGGGAAGAAAAGAGACAACTTAATGCAACTAAAACCACTTTGAATTCTGTGAAAAAGCAATGTAACGACAAAAAAGTGCAGAAAGGGATAAGACTACTTTTGAACATGCGTAGTTCTGCATTTTTAGTGAAGCAAATAATCCTGCAATTTTCTTCCCCCCCCTCATATTAAACACAGACTTAAAGAGACATTTATATGAATGACAAAACCTAGTTACCAGACTGAAGTACCTTGAGCTCTCTGAGGAATTTTTACAGGGCAGGCAAAACTAAGGACACTTACGTATGTATAAAGGAAAGCAGTAGCACAAAAAAAAAAACATGTAAGCAAATTGATGTACAATTTCTACTCAGACAACACCTTACGAATTCAAGACGCACACGGATGCTCAACTTTGCCCATACTTCAGTGTTAAAAGAGGTCTCAAGCAGCCCTCAAAGGGTTATTCTTCTCCAGATACTGCTGCAATGGCTTATCTGGTCTTAAGTAACTTTTGGAAAGGTACTACTTTAGATCAATCTCTGACTTCACAAAGTTTTTGACCAAATCATACTAATTTTATTCACAAAATCATTAACAGTTCAAATAATTAGATGCTTCTCAGCAAAAGTGCTAGGACAACATTAGGTAGCTGCTTGTTAGGATGTGTGCCAATTCTGGAATCTGGTAAATGGTAACTATACCTTACAGTAGGACTTTCACTCAGATCTGCAAAGTAATCACTGTCAGTGAAGGTAATTTCTGTCTCATTCCACTCACCCTCCTGACAAAGATTATTCTAATCATTCACAGCTAGAGGCAATTCTCTATCAAAAGTGTGCTACACTGCCAGCAGCTGTGCTGCTTTTACCGATTCTGCAAGGTCAACATGCTTTTGTCTGCTTTTATCTACAAAATACAAGAGTTTAGAGTGAAACCCATACTTCTTCCTATTTCCCAAGTTCAGGATTTTTGACAGACGTCTACTTTGACTGCAACTCCGTGACATCTACCTTCAAAATTCAATCTGCACGGATTCCTATCTTATTCTTCTTGCTGAACTGCTAACATCACACTTTCTCAGAAACATAAACATAGACATCCAACACAGTTCTAACAACACCAGCTATACCATTTGCTTCTTAAAAGCTCTCATATCTGATCCACTTCTGTATTAATTACCAAAACACTATCTATAATGTTATTTCTTGTCTTTGTACCTTATGTTTCACCCCATCCTAACCCAGTCTCTCCTTCACTAATAGATTCTACTTCTCCAACAGGAAAACAGGCATATTTTCTTCAACACTTATCTGTAAGGTCTTACCTAAATTTAAAGCTCTATTCCCTTCTGAAAGGACTATAACTAGGGAAAATGAAGTCTTTCCCTAGCTGTACAACATCACTTCATTAACAACAACCCATATCTCAATATAACTAAGTCTTGCTAAAGTTCTTTCAAGATCTAGTCTTCATCTTTCCATATCTACCCAGGAGAGGGTTATGTAGTTTCTCAAGAATCAATACATTTCCTGTATATAAACTTAAAAAATCCCTACCCTATATTTGCTAGAGAGCATGTGGATCTATTACCTAACATCTGAAATATCACATTGTAACAAGCTATGTGTATTTTAACAGCAGCTGTTGTAAGGGCTAAGTCTGGGACTAGGGAAAAGTAGGTGTTGCAGCTTGTGTTTTAAAAGCACTTCCTTGCCTTTTTTTTAAGGACGTGTGACAGCATACTTTGCTTCAGAATACTTAACAACAGTATATTAAATATCTAAGGAGAAGTCACCAGTTATAGAGTAATTCACTAGGTCTTTATTTGGTGTTCCAATTTCGTATTGTAAGGGGTACAGTTTCTTAAAAAACCCAAAATAAGTTTATCTTTAAGGGTTTTTCATAGAAACTGAATACCTAAGCATCTCCAAAAAATCTCTCACCATGCTTAGGACATGTCCAGGTCACAGGCTTATTTTAAAGTCGTAAGTTTTATTCAAATACATAAATATTTCTCTTACCTACAGTATACCAACTTGCATCTGTTAATTTGTTGATAACTGCTTCCTGGTATGTTCCATCTGGATTCTTCACTTCCACAACGGTTCCTACCTAAAATACAGAAGAGTCACTTAGCACTGAAGAGTTTCTAAAACAGGTGATGAAATCAACACTTTTGTATCAGCGAACAGAGATAATTTCTAACCTATTCCATATTAAATATAACATGTTTTTCCAGTTCCACTTGAATATACTTGTATCCCTCAAACTTCTTTTTTCATTCCTTTAAAATAAGCCAACTAACTGAGCTGATTAGTTCCTGCCAGCAGGTGGGGAACAAGAACCAATTTGAGTGATGTCATTCTCTTGTATAAGAGCTTTCCCACCACATCCTCCAGCCGAGTTCTCCAAAGGAAGAGTGACTGAAAGTCAGCACCAGCCATACTTCTTAGCTTTAAGGCAATAAGAGGCTTGCACCAGCCTGTGCTGCATCCCCTTTGACTACAAAGAAAAAAGCTAACATGAAGAGTATACTGTCTCTAACTTTGTAGCATTACCTTCTATGCTTTGTGATCGTATGTAGCCTGTGTAGTAAGTTAAACTTCCTACTCTCACCCCATACCGTATATGCACATTTATGTCAAATAGTGAAAAAAAAAAAAGTTTTTCAAAGCATTAGCAAGATATGAACCAGATTTATTACCTTTAAGGGACCTTTTATGTGGTCATCTTGCACTTCCACTGTTGAAGAATCATGCCTAAAGGTTACCTAAAAAATATAATTCAACTGACAATCACTTGATACAATTGAGCAGTATAAGCACATGCAAATGTCAATAGCCCTTCTCTTACTCTCATTTTACAATTAGTTACCATAACCATTCCACTTGCTGAAAGCTGTTTTATTGATATATTTTAGAAACATGAGGGGCTAATTTTTTAGTTATCAAAACTTCTAAAATATTTTTTATCTTTCACAACAGAATCATTATCTCTAAAGGAAATGACAGACAAGAGTATAACAAAACTGTCTAATGGCTCAAAATGATCTCTGCAGTTCTCTTAAATGATTTGAACTTCTTTAGTACCACAGCAAGAAAGGAGAAAGTTTCAAGACTTCTGAGTACAGCTGTAAAGAAACACTTATATTTCAATGCTTTGGAATCAAACAGTTTTAGCACCTTTATCTTTTGCTGATAGAAGTGCATTTTTCACCTCATAGCTGAAAGACTCAGACAAGTACAGGACACTGCTGCCGACTAAACAAAATGAACAACTCAAACAGGCTTTTAGTTAATGTCAGTCTAGCCTATACACAGAGTTAATTAGAAGGAAATGTAAAAACAGCTAACTTCAATCCTTCAAAACTGGCGTAAGTAAATCCTGTTAATATTTCCAATGTATTTCCCTCTGTCATTCCCAAAAGGATAAAAAGGCTGTTGTATTTAATCTACACATTCTGTCCCCAGAAAAAAAAACTGGTCTGGAAATTCAAATGTATGATTAAGCTATCTGTACCAGGTGCTATAGACATTCACCTTTCATTTCATTCACAATTAACTTGGTTACATTGAAAATCATAGGATCCTTCTATCAATTACATCTGAAGTTTTATTTCCACTCTGGTTTTAAAATTACAGGAAACTGAGAAAATCCTGGCATTACATTTTACGTACCTATGTGCATTTATTAACACACACAAATGATATTCTGATGTTCACCAGAACACACTCTCTTCATGTAAGTATATGATGTTTTACTGAGTATTTGAAATAAGTAAGAATGTAACATGAGATCCAGCTGTGTAACAGTAACTTTCAACTACAGCAATCCTACATCAAATCTCAGGACTTGTTTCACAAGTGTACCCAAGATCATGTTCTCACTGTTGTTGAGAGCTTCACTGTAGCACACAGGAACAGCAAAATTTCCTTCAGAACCACAGTGTTCTCTAACACCAACTCTTCTACAATAGCCTTCTCAGAGAGGAGATTTTAAGAAGTTTTGCCAAGAACAGCACCTACAACCAGGACTAAGGACAATCTATCTTGACTCTCTGATTAGAAAATAATTTACTAAAATGCCACACTGCCTTCCAGATGCTACTTAATGAAACAGTCATTTTGCCTATCTTCTGTCAGAACTACAGCAACACATACAGTTGTGAGAGTAAGCTCTTTTTAGACCTGCACCTATTGATGGCAAATACCTTCTGTCCACCACACAGACAAAATCATACTGTGTAACCAAAAGGTAGACAAAGGATTCAGGCTAGGAATTAGCTGAGCAAAGACTACTCTTTTGAACTTCATCCTGACAGATACAGGTATTTAATTCTCTCTTTGGGGGAATTTATCCAGAAAGCCAAATTCAGTTAAGATGCAAAATAATCTGAAACCTAGGGTCACTAGTGGCTCATACGAAATATCCAGTATATCAATTCTGATTTAGAGATACCTGGTTTTTTTTACTTTCTGTAGTTATCTTAAATGTATTTTGCAGCAAAAAGGAACTCTATCCAGAACAATAAGTCAGCCACAATGTACTCTGATGAAAGGTAAAAAAGCAAATTGCTATTGTGTATTCCAGAATGGTTTGTCTTTTTAAACATGTCTTGGGGCTTCGACTCTTTGGGGAGGAGAGTTTTGATACCAGCAGTTCTTGCTTCTTGAGATATTCACACATGCTCAAAAAATACTGGTTATTAACAGAAATATTCAAACTCCAAACTCAGCATGACACTGCTGGCCTTTCTTGAAGCTGAGAAAAGCGATGTCAGTATTTACTAATTGTGGGTTTTAATTCCCACAGTATTTAGCAGTGTGGAACCCTTCTGTCTCAGGCAAAAGATTATGACATTCAGCACATCATCAACTTGGTTAGTCTCAGCTGGAATTTCTTTTTTCTTCACCAACCTGAAAAGACAGTCCTACTAAGTCCTGTTACAGCAGAAGCTTTTCTTATTTCTATTTATAAAGACCTACATAGAAAACAGTTTCTTCTGAAACTTCTGTGCAGAGTGCCCAAATGCAGGTGGTGGTAGATGATGCTGCTAATTGTTTTAGGAGACGCTGCCAAAATAAACCAGCTTAAAAACAAGCTTAAGAAAACTCTAAAAAAAGCTGTAACAGATCTGATAAAGTATAAAATAACACTCTTGTAACACCTGAAGTCTTGCCCTTGAGTCAAATTTGTACTGCCTTCAACACTTTTGAAAAGTCCAGGCAAATCTGAATTTTTAATGCTTTCCATGACCACGTGTGCAATGCTCTACGTGTTACTGTAGAATTACATACCATGTACAGAATTTGCCAAAAACTGCTGAACTGTGAAATACAGTACCTATTGATACTGAAATTTTAAGTACATCGCACCTCCATTAAATTGAATGAAGTTATTAAATTATGCTGGTGATGGGAAAGTTATCATGAAAGTATCCCCTCAAAATATTCTAGGAAGCAGAATTCAAAACAAGAAGAAAGCAGGTAAAAGGAGACACAATTAAACATATTTTACTTGTCTGAAGATTACAATACTCCATATCAAAAGAATTTTGTTGCCATCCTACTTTCTCAGCAGAACATCCAGTTATAAAACTTAAATGAATGCTTTACACTAAAACTGACAGTATGAAGTTAATCGACTTTCCTTCTTCTCTAGTAGTTCTAGAAGACTAAGGCATAAAATATATACTGGGGCCAAAAGAAACCCATTCAGCAAGTGAAAAAAATAATGTAGAGATAAAGGACCAAAATTCCAGACAAAGCACACCTGATAATGAGAATCTTTGTTAGAGCTAATACTGGGGAAAGTATGCATGTGCCAGAAAGAGCTAAACAGACTTCCAGAGAAAATCAGAGGGCCACCATTAAGTTTAAGGAATACACATTCCTGGTGGAGAAAAAACAATGTAAACAGATATTGTTACAGCACTTACACACAAAAAATCTCAACCACAAACACATTACTCTACAAAGCAACAACAGAACTGGGGCTGAACTGCCCTAAGCGATACAGTGAACACACACACCCACATGCACACCCCCCCCACACCTGAATCCAGAGGGCTTTGTACAAAATCTCCACAAATAATTTACAGAAAAATTCCATTTCATGTCAAGATCTTTCTGCAAACCTTGCAGTGACCAAACTTCAAATTATAAACCCATAAGAAAATATTTAGCACTGAATAATTAATAGCAAGTGGCCATCTAAGGAGGTGGACTGAAAGTCCCCCAAAGAACTGAAATGAGTTAAGATTTCACTGATCTAGGCACAACACAATTCCTGTACTTAAACACTGATGCTTAACAGCTTAAATAGTAATACTTAATCATTTAAACCCAGTGGTATTGTAAAGCATACACCAGCTGATGCTATTACGAGTTTTGACTAATGAAATGAAAAGACCACTAATTTGCTCTTCTATCAGATTTAAGACTAAAGTCTTCTTGTTATATTTAACACTATTATCAAATAAGTGACAATAGTCCTTCCCACCAGGCTTTATGGAGAGTGTCTGGTCTTTCCCTCAGATACACTATAGGCAAAAATCAGCCACAGCATGAGGGCAGAGTCAAATAATGCACAATAGTTTATAGCGTGAAAAAGTCTTCAATAACAGGTTCAATCACCACCACATTTCACACATTTCTCACTTAAATTTACAGTAGATATAAGAAAAATATTCTGCCACTATAACTCTTGCAGAGCAACAGTCTAGTTTGTATTTTCTAGGTGGTTTTGATTCTTGCTCTGTAATATTTCTGTATGAGGTTAAGAGGCAAAGCAGAAAAATAGTGCCTCCTCCCAAATCAGAAGTGTTTATCAGGGCAACATTATCCCAAGAGAAATATACGACCATTTTGCAGTGTATTGTTCTCTTTATTTCTAGAAATGATACTTTAAAACTTCAAGGAATGTTAAAATGTATCTCTTGCAATGCCTTTTCAGAATTTTTATTTGTACTGCATGTGGCTTATATTGATTCAGCCATTAACCAGTTATCATAAAGCTTAGGTGAGATCCCCCGCTTGCTATACTTTACGACTCAATATGCCAAGTGTTTTTTGGAAGGCAGAAGGGTTTCAGCTTATTCCTGAAGCATTATCTAGTTGCCACTACTAAAAGGCAGTGACCTGTGCTCCTCAAGTAAAAGAAAGCATATTAAGCCTACTTTGAATAGTCTTAGCTATTTTCTGGTAGTATTCTCCCATATATAAGCCTACATTTGTCACATTTTAATCAATTACTTCAAGGTCAGCCTATGGCATTGAAGGTCAAAAACACACAGATGAAAAAGTAGTGACAGAAACAGAACATATTTCTTTGTGTAGGAGTGGGGGAATCCCTCCCATCCCAACAATAATAAGCTTACTGTTATTTCAAAGATCATACTGCCAGCCTCCAAGGACAGGACAGCCTCTTAGCTGTCCTGAGACTAAGAAGTTTCACATTGTGCCATTTTGAACATTAATCACTTTTTTATCCCCCCTCAAAAGAAGTGTTTGCAGGAAAACCACATACCTTGACTTTGACAAGCCTTTTTGCTGTCTTGATCTTGGCTTCACAGAAGGCTCCTCTATACTTCGCACTCACATCAGTGCCCACTGTGAGATAGGGAGGCTCATCAATTGCCTGGAACAGAAAGGAAAACAACTGCTTTTTAATTACTGACCACTGGCAACACAGCTGCCATAGTCCCACCAGTTTTTGTGGACAAAGCATTACAACGCAGCCCAATGAAACTTAAATTGACAGCATATTTGTATCACAGCAGTAGAAACATAGAACACAACACTAAGCTAATACAATGAACATAATTACAATCTCGTAATATACATATATCTCGTGATATAAGATCATAAACATAATGAACTGATACCACAGTTATCTACAACAAGCACCACACAGGCTTCCAGCCTCTGCAGTATCTGAAGACACAGCAGGAGATAATTCTGTTGCAATGGTGAAGGCCAACCAAGCATTCTGCCTTCTCCTTTAATTGCCTCAAGACCTGATAAGTCGCATGAAGACACTGATGTTTATTTCCCTCAAATAATTAAGGTTCATTTTTCTTAAGTAAATAGAACAACTCTGAAGAGATTTTGCTTTTTCACTTTTGAATAAAGTAAATGATAAAGGTGACACTCACTGGGAGGGCAGCCCACAGGCAAGGAGACTGACAGAGTCTAAACGCACAATGAAGGTGAAGAATCCAGACAAAAGACAAGGTTCTGTGACATGAAACACGGAACAGGTGACACCCAAATAGGGAAACACGAAATAGAAGAGGTGGGAAATAAGAGGGTTTGGGAGTAGGAGGAGAACATAGGTCAAATCAGCATACTGAGTGTGCTCATGAAGGCACAGTTCCTTCAAAGGAAATCCATCTTCTCTCACACAACCTCTTCTAAAGTTATCTGGGTGAAGAGATTCCAGATAACTGAACCACCTCAGTATCACAGCATAGACTCTGGGTCAGAAGAGGGAAGGCAGAGGGTGACACACAACAGGAGCAAGGTTTGTTTTCAAGAGCTGCAAGCCTCCATGGAGACCCAGACAACAGCAAAGAGATCTAAGCCCTTGTCGAAGTCACATCGTGTTTCTGTGCCCCTACAGATTCAAACACAGCTTACAAGAGGCATCTCTAGCACATCCAGGTTCTCCGTGGGAAGAATATAGAGATAAATCTTCACAGGCATCAGAGACTGATGCTATTTGAGACTGAGTGCTTGCACTCAGCATCAGATAATTGCCACTAGCTGCTTCCAGCTTCAATACATCAGAAGTAAAGGCATGGAAGTGTGTACTTGAATGCTTCAATGCACAATTTCTCAGAAATTTAAGTTTTACAAAACTTGAAATTGAGAAATCTAAGATGCTACAGGGTTAACTCCTTATTAATGACGTTTTTTACATTTACTCTGTTCCAGTCTCTCTCTCTCATTGGCAGGCAATAGAATATATTTCTGAGTACTATAAAATCGTTATCAATCTGCACTTTCTAAGATCATCAGAGGCACGAATGTGCTAATGAACCCCTCGCTCTCTCTCCCTGCATGCGTGGTACGTGACTGCATGCACAGTAGTAGGATATACTATGCTGGTGGTAGTATATCCATGAACACCTATCCTTTCCTAATCCGGGTTTAACAGCAATAAAACTGTGCTGAGATTAGCAAGGAATCTGTTAAGAGTGTTGGGATTCTGAAATTCATTCCCTCCTTGCTTGTCCAACAGTACTTGCCTTTGAGGCAGGCTGCAATGCTTTTCTCTTGTTGCACTTGGGTGGATGCTGAAACAGGGACTCAGATGGTGATGAATTTGGTTTTGGTCAGTACTCTCACTGAAGTGAACCAGGAAGTGGCTGTTTCACACAATATGAATATGAGCAGAGGAAAGCAGCAATGTATTCTCTTGCAAAGACAGTAAAGCTCTAAAAGGGGAGCATCCCTCCTGCTCCACTGCACTCTTTAGTGAAGAAACTCATTCACCACTAGAGTGATGATAGCATTTTGTGGCAGTTCATCTTCAAAGTCAAAACAAAGTGTTGAGTACTGAGATTACTTTAACAAGAGTGACAGATCCCAGATGGGTCCACACAGATGCACACAGCTACGATTCTCCCATAAACAAAACTTAAAGAGGAGGTTGTGTCAGTGTCAGTCTATACTTTCCTATACAGCCAAAAGAATTATCACAAAGACCAATCCATATTATCAAGGTGAATTTACAGAAAAACAGAGAACATTTTCTTCACTGCTATTGACACTAACTAAAAAAAAAAATAAATGTTGAGCACCAAGATAATCTGAAGCTCTGGTCTTTGACTGTTTGAAAATTCATGGCAGAGGAACAGGCAAGTCAAGAACCAAACTTTAAGCAGGACTTTAAATTCTTATAAAGATCGTAATTACCAGTATTGTGATTACTTTATCACTACTCTTATTCTTACCAACCTCTTCCAGAAAGAATATTCATTCAAAAAATGACATCTGTAAGAACTTCTGTTACTAACACACAAGTTAATTTCAATCTCTAGCCTAAATCCTCTGAAATTACTCTTATTCCTTTCACTGGAATTAGTTAATATTTACTACTGTAAAGAATTTCAAAGAATAGCAAACATATGGACTATTTGATTACCAATGTAGGTATGCCTACTAGAAATACAGTGTTGAAGTGGCTTTTGAGAGAAAAATTATTAAATTAATTTCTTTAACCACCACTTTAAATCATTATACACTTTAAAACAGTATCTGAAATCTTCCAGATACATACTGATACAATTTTATTATTCCACTGAAAGACAAATTACATGGGCTTCCCCTCCCCACCCTCCAAATCACTTAACTGAAATTTCCAAAATACTTCCCTCATTCTGACAAGAGTAACAGCTGAAAGTGGCAAGTTAAAATAATTAGCAAAATGTGATGCATCATAGAGAATGCAAACCAGAAAAATAAACAGCAATGATCAGAGTCTGGCATTAATTTCAGATAATTCTTACCATGACTTTGTCATTTTCACCAACTCTGAGTCACCTGTTCTCAAGCAGGTTTTATTCAATTCCACCAACATTAGAGAGATTAAAAATTAGTATACAGCTATTTTTACCTTTCTGTTATCCCTTCCCTGCTTTGTGCTTACGTCATTTATTAGATGTCCTTATACTCAGACTGAATGTATCTTTGCCTATTTAATTTTGACATGTTTTATCTGGATTTGGTTTTATTCTTTTTTTAGGCTTTTCAGAGCAGGTTACCAGAAAAAAAAACCACAACCCAGTATGCTAAAATGCAGCTAGAATCTGATAGTTCAGTAATCTTGGAAAAGGTATTGCAAGCATACTGAAAATATCTTAACAAAAATCACTGCAGTGGTCTTTAAAGGGAAGGCAGGTCACCCCATAATACAAGAAGTTTTGGGCTTCCTAAAACTATTGAGGGCCTCTTAAAAAAAAAACTGTACTAGTCTCATACATCACTATCTCAGCCTTTATTTTATTTTAAAACATAATGTGAATTGGCATTTACATTTTATATGTAAACATAATCACCTGCACTTTATAATTGAAACATAAGAATAATCTTTTCAGTAGCATATCATAAAACCATCAGTTAACTTTTGTCAACAGCAAAACCGAAAAGTATGCCCAGCACATGCCATCATTCATTTATAATGAGATCATGAACTTCTTTCATTCAGAGCAGCTTCAATACACACCCCAGCATATCCTGTCAGTGTTTCTATGTCTCTATATGTACTCTTTCGAAAATCTCTGAGTTCACCCCAGGAGAAAAGTGAAGCTGATGGTAGTTATCTCGGCTTGTTCTCTTGCTTTACTATCGCCAGAAGACTGGCATTGAAGATCTTCATGGAAACCCCTCACCAAGCGGGCGGTTCCAAGAGGGATCACTACTCTGTCCGCGTGAATGAGCGACGCCAGGCTACCGAAGGGGGGCCGGCTCTGCTGGGTGACACCGGGAGACGGACATCTGTCCGCACACGGATACCAAGGGAGGGCTGTACCCGGCGGGAGCCTGCGGCCGCAGCCAGGCGGGAGCTACGGAGGGGCTGTTTTGGGAACAGATCGGGATGAGCCCTTCCCTTCCCCAGCATTCGCTGCAGGGGGGTGCTGAGCGCTACCAGAGCGGTTCGAGCAGCGCCCCGAGGAGCTGCGGACAGCCGGGCCGACGCTCCAGCTTCGGCAAGGCCGCCGGAGGAAGACGGCGCCCGGGTGACCTGCTCCGCTCCTTGGGGTGGGCAGCCGAGCAGCAGCGATTCTCCGGGGACCTGCCGCTTTAAGGGGAGGGGCCGGAGCCGGGAAGCTGCCAGAAGTTTCTGGCTGCCCGAGCCAGCCCCGAGCGCAGCCGCCCGCCCGCGCCCTCTCCCCGAAGGCGTCCAGGGCTCCGGCAGATTAAGCGCGGATTGCCGTAAACTAAATTTGTCCCCTTAAGGCGATTGCCGGGTAAATCTGCACGCAGGGCTTCCCGGGAGCCTGCCGCTGCTGGAGTCGGGCACGGAGCACTGGCAGCGCCAACTCCCGGGATCCGGCCGGGAAAACGTGCGAGCGCTTCCCGCGCCCCTGCAGTGCAGCTCCTCCGGAACGCCTCTGGAATGCGCCTGGCGTTGACTATCCTAAATCATCGCCCAAATTGCTATAAAAAAAAAGTTCCGGCGCTGTCTTGGGTGAGCAAGAAGGCATAAAAAGAAAAGTACTTCCTGCAGTTTTGCAATTTCCATTAGAAAATCCAAACTAATGGACAACCGCCATGCTACTACTAGCACTTAATTTTGTTTTATTAATGAGAGTAGGATGAATAGTTTCTCTGCTATCTCAATTCACAACTGCTGTGCACGCACAGGAGTTGCAGCACAGGCTGCCGCAGCTGAAAAGCTGGTTTACCACTTAAATAAGAAGCAGTCTCTAGGTGACCAGTCAGCAATTTCCACCAATTCAGTGGCGGAATTTTCTTTGGCAGGAAAAGCAGGCTGCTGGAAGGGTTCTGCTCCAGCCTTCGAGCTGATTATACCTGGAAGGATTGATAAATGGCTGGATGCCCACATCATAAAACAACCTGCACATCTTCTGAATTTGGATATTTACATCGGTATTAATATCATGTATGAGGGAGAAAACACACAGAGACCTCTCCAGAGCACTGTGGAATACACATTTTAATATTGTAATCTAAAATGGTAGCATCATGCTTTTACATACATTTTAAAGCTGTTAAAGAAGTTGGTTTTCCAGCTTTTTTTTTTTACACACATATTTTTCCATCTATGTGTGATGAAATCATCCTCACATCTCTTCTTTCAAGCTGCATTACTATATTCAAATTCCTTTGTGACGTCTGTCATGTCATACAGCAGCTGATAAAATTGCTTTACACTGTGCTTTACCCATAAGCACATCTAATACAGTGTGTGTGAATGTATTATTTCTATCTCCTAATCTGTATTCTTCTGCACTATGCACAGGATGTTCCACGTAAACCACATGAAAACAAGATTAAGTATTCAATCCAGAAACATAGCAGACATGGTTACTAGGAAAGCCTGCAAGACTGCTTTTGGAGTAATACACAAAGAGAAAAATCTTCCCTCAGTGTTTCATGTATATGAAGTTTGAAGAGCCAAGATCTCAGTTTGCATTAAACATTCAAAATTCAACATTTATCTACTCTACAAGACTCTTGAGTGAAGAAACTAGTGATACATTTGCAACAAGCAAAAACCATCCCAGCTATCCCACAACTAGTGAAAAGAAAGGACTGGTTTTGAAAACTTTTTAATTTGTTTAATTTCAATAACCAATGTTCAGGAAAAGGTTGTTCAAGATTCAAGACTCTCTCCCCCTGATACCGTGTGGCATCCAAATTATTACTGAGTTTCAAAAAGAAACATCATAAGGGCCAAAATCTGATTCCTTTTTTTATCCATAGTAAGTATGAGGAGCAGTGGCTAAACTTTTTTCCAACTGCCTATGGTATTTTGAAGTTATTTTTCCAAGGGAAGTGTTTTCTCATTGTTTGCCTATCATCCATAATTTAAGACGGAAACACAGTTTGCAAGTGGAATCATTACACACATACTTGACTATTCCATCCACAGTCATCCCTGCCCCACAATTTAGTGAGAAAACATACCAATAATACCCCACTACTTCAATCCAAAACCAAGCCAAATCTTAAAGTCTTCTAACGAAGGGCAAAGATTTCTCATAGCTGGTAACTTAAATTCCCTTTCCATTCTGCAGAATTAGCAGCCTCAAAAGGCATTCAATAGGCTTTCAGAAACTTTTGGGGCAATGAAGTCTTAAAAAGATTTTAATTTTCAAAAACAGTTTGTTTTTTTTTTTAAAGCCAACATCTCCTAGACAAGTTCTGAAAAAACACTGTCATGAACACAGGTGAAAAAGACACAAACCCATTAAAAATTTTCTCCCCAAATACTAATGCATTTAACTTACAGATTATTACCTTAAATACTTTCAAACTGCAGTAAGTTCCACCCAATAGCAGAGATCCGCCTACACACTGCAGAATCAATCTTTTAATAGGCAAAATCACAGTGTAATTAAGTGTGCAAGATTTTGCTTACAGCTCAACCTGCTGTAATTCGGAGGATGTTCAACTTTATAGTAAGAGGAGACATCTTCAGGAAAAACTATTATAACACTTTAATATACTCAGATTTACAGATAATATCTTTATAGTTGATTTCAAATACATTCCTCATGTATTTTCAGAGTGACAAAGCTAAGAAACTTCTAAAACCTTTCTACAAACCATATCACCAAGGCACACAACTCCTAAAAGGCAAATGAAGTATCTGAAACACAGACTGAAGCCCAGGAAATAAAAAATTCCTTTTTTAAAAGTAAATCCACTGGCCCATCATCCACCTTCCATAAATGAAAACAACACAACAGGAAACAGGAGAAATTTTTATGAAACTTGCGAACTACAAAATAGAATAAAAGGCACATGAAAAGGCTATTACATGAAAGCCCAAGAGTAAAGAGTGTGTTTTGAGCAAATTTTCTTCTGGCTGAAAAATCAGATTTTGACTTGATATTTTGGTTTTGTTACTGCTGTACATTTCATAGAAAGGCAGAACTATTAATTTTGAAATTTATGAAGGAAAATGGTTCCATTTTACCAATATTTGCCCACAAATCAAAATTATGGTAGGAAACATCCTGACCAAACCAAATATTTACAAGTTATAAAGGGGGGGGAGGGGAGGTTCTTCTAACGAAACCTATTTCCAGTTTCAATTTAAAATCTACAGGAAGTTTCAAGTAACACCTCACTAATCTTGTAAGCAACCATTATACAGCACGTAACTGTGGCAAAATGTCATTGTTGTCTATCCCCTCGACCAAGGTGGAAGTTACCAGAGCTTAGGGCACTAATGTCTGGAAGCATTAACCAACTTCTGACAGCTTTAGCCTTCTCTGCAGGTGCAAAGCAGGTATTTTCTTTATTTCAAATTATTCAGTTAGATCAGTCCAGTGCCAAGCTTATTTAAAGTTCTTAAAGACTTGACAGGGTTCAAAAGCTGATTTTCCTCTCCAAATAAAAGTGAGCTGTGGAAAGGATTTACAGGTTCTAAGATCATGAAGGACCAAGAAACCCAAAACAAGACATTCAATTCAGTAATCACAAGTAACACTTCTTTTATTTATTATATCTGTATTAAATGCAGAATGGATTTCCATTATTTTTACTTATCTATGTAAAGTTGAATTTTTATGGAGCTAATTTCTTTTTTTTTCTTGGAACTATAAGTTGATTAATAAAATTATAAAAATATTAAAACTCTACTAAGAAAATGAGAAATAATAATTCAAAGATTTTAAATGTTAGCCTATCCTAATCACTGCTAAAGAGCAACTCAATTCTCCATCCAGAAATTTACCGAGTAATGTAATTTCCAAACATCTAAACTGTAATTACCTCATTTCCTATTCAAAATAGCAAATCCAGAAAGGTGACTATGCTTTAAAAAATTACAGCATTTGGGTATTTTTTCCCCTACCATACTGAATAAAACCCACTGAATTCTGATTCTGTTCCTAATTTGGTCACAGACATGCTGCACCATGATGTGGCCCAGCAGGCTTGTACCAACTTTCAAGTCTGCAGAATGGGGGTAATGCACACCTTACTCAAAGGCAAGTAGGCATTTGATGTTTCTCTATAGTACTTTCAGACCTCAGAATGGAAATCTGTATTCTTTCTATCAGTATAGCATTTTGCTCTATAAAATGTTTTATTTAATAAAAACACTCCAGAACTGCTGATCAAGCTCTCCAAAAATAATGCCAATTCTTTACAATTCCTTCTGTAGGTCTCTTGTTCTGTATTGCTGAAAGACTACATGAAGAAAAGATATTTTGAATGCCTACTCCTGCTGTTTATCCCCCTAAATATAAAATCTTTCTTGAAGTCAATTATTGCCATAGCTACCAGACTGCAATTTTTTTCCTGTAACGTTTAGCTAAATATTCAAACTATTTAACATTATAGCTTAGTACTGTAAAATGGTGCAACTTCATTAATTTTGGCCAGACTTTTTTGTACAGTTCAAGTTTGAACATTGTTTCTATATACATACAGATAAAAAAGTAACAATTAATTTTAAATAAGGAGCTCCTCAACGAAGACTTGTAATCACAAATACTTTTCTTTCACACTTCCTGTGTTTCGTGCAAGAACCAAAATTCATTCTAGTGTGGAGAACTGTAACTCAAAAAAAGGAAGCTATCAGTTAAGTGTTTGTTTATAGAGGGTAAAATAATTCAGCAAAAAGTATGTTCTTGATACCTGTTTAGTACTTAAACTATGTTAAGTTCAATTTTTACATTGACAAACACCTTTTTTCCAACTAAAAGCTTCAGATATTGCTTAGAAGCATTATTTAAATTATTAGGTCTGGAAAACTTGCCTAATTTTAAAAAATGTGACACAGTTCTGTCTACAGATGCTGCTATGAAAAACTTGGGATATTTCAAAAAATGAAATATGATACAATAGTGATATCCTTGCATTCCAAATGGATTGGAACAAAGATCATTTGACAGTTTAATCAAAGAAACCAGGCTGTTCCTGAGCAAAATGATGAAGAGACTAAGACTATGTAAAGTCTGAAAAATCAACAGTCAATGAAATCTCAAGAGAAAAAAAAACCAAACAAACCTATTTTTGAAACAATTTGATAATTCTTTGGCATTATTTCTATTTCTAGTCAAGGACAATTTAATAATTGTTTTCTTTTTAAGAAGTTAGTTGCACAGTAAATTCAGTATAACAGTATACAGAACAGGAAAACCTCTGCATGTGAAATGACTTGTATGTATTCTAGCTAACTGATAATACTAGTATTTTAGTTGACAGAAATATATAACAATATTTTTAGATAGTGAAACTGATAGCAAGAGCAGGAACAGCAAACAGATATTAAAATCAGATAATTATCTAAGAACGCTGGGGTTTTTTTCACTGAAATTGTGGCATATTAAGATTCTGTTATCATTTATTTTAAAAACTATTTTCTATTGTGTAAAACTTTAGAAGCAAATTAATGCTAAATTGAAAAAGTGACCCTTAAAAAAACCCACCACCAATACTCAAGATCAACACCCAAAAAATCCAACCACAAACCATGACTCCCCTTTTTCTTCATAGACAAAATAAAATTTTTTGCCTTGGTTTACTTCCATTCTTTGTACAACACTTTCTAAACTCACTATGAGGAAGGAAAAGAGGGGAGGAGTTATTTTTGTTCCTAGCTTAGAACAGAAAGGGAAAGCTGAAGGAGTGACATACAATTCAGAATCCTTCAACAGAATGAGATTTCTCAAACACTAACCCAAGTAAATTCACTAAATACAGCTATGATTTTATTAGTCTGACAATGTTTACATATGTACTGACAAAATTATATTCCAAAATTCTAAGCATTTAAGATGTTCTTTTGTATACTTGTATGAAATCATGACTGTAGCTGATCTGTAATTTAATACAAAGTACTTTTTAGAGTATCACATTAAAATTATAACAGAATAACCCATTAAATCACATCATTAGTCTGGTAAAAAAATGTTGTGTAGCCTCTGGATTTGGTTTTTGCCATTGTTGCTAGCTAGGAGAATGACAGGGGAGTACCAAAAGTAATGTCAAACCTGCACACCACTATCAAACAATGCAAAACAAAAAATGCAAATACAAAACAAAGTGGAAAATCAGAAGTTTTCTTATTGAGAATCAATCCTTCCTAAAGACACATTATTCACTAAGTTAAGCACAACCAATCTGCACATGAAGGCTATGCACAAATCCAAGCATTCAGGAACTAAGAACATGTGCACTGTTCTGTAGACAAATTTAATTTGTAGCAGAGAGCCAACTGTACACAAGAGTGTACCAAAAGCATGGTACTATAAAATGTCTAATGTCATGCAGCAACACAAAAAATTTTAGAGAGAGGATTTTAAATCTGCCGTGCTCCCTCCATTGCTGCATAGTAATTCAGTGTAGAACTGCTGGCCAGGGACAAGACACTGAGAAAGAACTATGAACATTAGTTTAGAAAATACCTACAAAGAGACTGAAATAACTTAATCTAACCACTTTATCAAATATTAAATTACAACGGATGAGATTCCTGTGAAAAACAAACAAAAACTTAATTATACATAAAAGGTTATCAAGGTCGTTCCTCTCAGCAGGATCATTTTAGCTGTATTATTAATAACAGGTGTCTGTAATATCTATTCTTACATTTAGGACTGAAGATCCCACACTCTCTGCAGTGCTTACAGGCTTTTCTATAACATCTCATCTAAACACTCCTTGCTACTGTTATTTCTTGTCTTATCAATACTGCAAATGGAGACAAGTGTACTTCTGCTTTGCAGCTTTCAAGAGATGCAACTCCTTAAAGTAATCCCATCTCTAAAAGAAAAAAAAAAAAACTTATGGTGTAAATTTTATCTATAGGTTAAAATTTGAGATAGATAGATAAGATAGATAGATAGATAGACAGATATTTACCTATAGGCCCTGTATTTTTAACTGTCCCTCTGGAGTTTGATTTAATTACCTCACATATTTCTTCTAGTTGGTGCCTAAAATTGGACACAGGTATGGCCTAGTTAATTGCAAGAGAAGCAAATATAATTTCACACAGTTTTCAAGTAATACTTTAACATTCCAGTACAGCATTTGCCTTTTTGGCAGAAGTATGACATTGCCTCATGTTCCATTTATTTTCTGGCTATTTTTCCAAGATCTGCCCCCTCAGGAGGCGGGGATATCACGCAGCATGTTCCATTTTCAAAGGCAGTGAACTACTAATGTGGCACGTACCACACCGTGAAACTCTGGCAAGTGTTGACTGCTGATGGCTCCCCAGCTCAGCCTGCTGGCTGCCTTCAGCCCCAGACGCTAAAACCTTAGATGAGAAGGCAGCAAAGTTCTCGATCTGAAGTGCTGGGAGTCTTGGCTCATTGAATAAAGCACCAGCCTCACTCCTCCAGAGGCTCTGGACTACTGCAAATCCATTACACGAAGCACTTTCAAGGAAATGAGATGCCTGAACAAGTCATAAGTGCTTGCAGATAGGTTCTGAGCTAACCATCCAACAGAATCTACCCTACTGTATAAAGCACTCTTACCAAATTCTTTCTGCCCAGAGGACAGAGCACCCAGTACCACATGTGCACGTTTGTAATACAAAGGAGACTTCCACAGTGCCATCACTCACACTGAGAAGTATCACAAACACCCAGAGGTTAGCTACAGTCCTTCACAGGATTTGGCATATAGTGTCAGACTCAAGTGCTCTTTCATTGCAAAGGAAAAAAGCAATATTGCAGGGACTTTTCATCTTACAGTCTAGGGCATTAAAGATCCCATAGCTTCAGAACGAACAGAGTTTTTAGGTTTTAAAAAAAGGATGTTAATATGCTGTGTAACTAGTTGCTTGAAGAGATCATGAGATCGATTAAAATACTCCATCACTTCGAGGCTTTAAATCAACAGTCTTACTAAATACACATTAAAAGGATGATCAAGCAGCTTTTGAGGTAGCAGTTCCAACTAAGCCTAATATAGCTATACGTATTCACACTCAAATGCTGAATCAACAAGGAACTCCCACAGTTAAAACAAAATATTTTGATAAAAGGCAGCTACAGAACATGAAGTCTTCTAAACAATTACCTGTGCTTTTCAAGATTCTGTGAATTGCCCCATACACAAAACAGCCTATCAAAGTAATCAGAAAAATCACTCATTCAAAGAAATACCAGCTTTACCACTTCTGATTTGTGCTGATGTATGTCAAAACTCATTTTGCCACCCCCAGGCACTTGTGCGATGTCTCAGACAGACAGGAAGTATGCACATGGTTTCATCTCTGGTTAGAGCTCAATTTACTTACCATAATACTAATTTTAAAAATACTCTGTACACAACTCCACTCAGCAACAATCTGTTCACTTCTTTAGTTTTAAAAGCTCAACTGTTGCAGTCAGTCCCCACTTCCTCTCAACAAATTATGTAGGCCAAATCTGGCTGCCTTGTACTTATATTCATTGCTCTGAAATCCTGCAATCTTGTGGCTATTACAGCTGTGGGGTTTTTAGCCTCGAAGACATCCCATTAAAATGGATTAGAATTTCATAATGCACTTTTCTTAGTGCTTACAAAAAATCTGGTAACATAGCTTGTATTTAATACAGTTGCTTATCAGATTTCTGAAATGGCAATAGTAATAATGTTTTACCTCTGCAAAGGGACAGATGGAATAGGCCCTTCAGTTAAATTCAGGAGGGGAAGAAGAAAAATGGGGACTACTAAAAGAAAAAAAAAAAATCTTGTTTTAAGTGAGAAATTACTAACACAGTTTCTGCTGTATTTGCAACCAAAATACACAACTACCTGGATAAGAATCAAAATATGAATGTTTTATGTAGAACTATGAGCTGACAAGTGGCAAGAAGCAAAACATCGCAACAGCCTGAATACAACAGAACTAACAGGAAACTTCTAAAAATATAAGTGCTTTAAAACCTAACTAGTGCAAAAGTATATAGCTTCTTTATGGTAGAAATCTAATCAAACAGAACTGTTCTAATTGCAAGTCACACTCATTTATTTGTTTTTTTTCCTGGTTCCTTTGAATAATCAGCAGGATGGGGTTTTGATCATTATGCAAAGTTAGAAAATCAGTCTAGTAAAAAGGGTTGAACCTATTCACTCTAAGAAAGCCAGGAATGCTAAGATAAATATTCTAAAATCTCAGTCTACCTGCAGAAAACAACAAAAAAAAGTAGTGATCAAAAATAAATCCAATATAATGGGTTTAAACAACCAAAGTTGGTGACAGACACTACCTACTGCCAACTGTAGTTCTTAATTTCTGAAACTGGGGAAGGTGGGGGGGAGGTGTGTACTGCTAGATGCTCACCACCAGCACTTAAAACAGATGGTGTGTTCTTTCAGATTTCTTTTGTGAGTTAAATTAACAACTCACAAGTGTAAAAGGGGAAAGCCTTGGCCCTAAACTCAAATCCACACGAATGATGCCTCTCCCTGTCCATCCTTCCTTTTGCATGTGTTCTCATACATTTTGATTAAGGGCTAAAGTGCTTCAACTCACCAATTCACTTGTTTCTTTACTTTTGCTAAATTAATATTCTTTCTCTTTAGTATGTTGTATCATTTCACTGTAAGATCCCATAGCAGAGTTAACAAAGTAGAAGAGGATAAATCAATGGGCAAATTGGCAGCCTGCCTCAAACTACAAGATGAAGTAGTACTCCACAATAATTTAGAACTTGTAAGGTTCTTGCAAAAAAAACACAGAAATTTCAAAACTTAGAAAATAATCGTCTTCTTTTCCCCACCATTTCCTGTGCATGTTTCATAGCATCTTCTATACCTACCTTTTCATTGCACACTCTAGCTCTTTAATTTCTTTTTTTTTTCCAAACTCCAAAAATTGAATGTATGAGGCCCTTAGCTGGATGAGAAAGATGACATTTACCATGCTACATTTTTTCTTCTTTAATAACTCAACAGCCAAGCTGTCTCTTCTTCAAATGATCTGGGTGTCAGACAAACAGCTTTCAGTCAAACGTCTCCACTAAAACCCTGAAGTGGCTTTAAACTGGCTGAAAGCACTTCAGCACTGGAGTATATGCAAGGTCAAACACAAGTTTGTATTCAAAGTCTAATCTACTTGGATAGCACTCAAAAAACCAGTTAATGTTAAGTTTTATATCCAGCACACATTATTTGCAAACAAAGCAGGTATCAGTGATTTAACTGAGCTTTCTATAGGAATAGACTAAGTTTTGATTTTTATAGAGAACTAGCAAAGTACCATTATCAGTAGATTACAGAACAAAACATTTTTAAATTGATCTGGTTTTGTAACATAAGAAGTCCAATTGTAAACTAAGGACTAATTTCAAGATTAATTTCAAAAATTTCAGAATTTACCACAAAATAGACACTTTGCTTAATTCAATTTATAAATGGGATCAGTCCTATCAAAAAACACTGCTTGGTTTGACTTTCCTGAAAAATGCGATATTTAATGTGACTGGACTATAGATAACTTGGACCCAGATGATGATCCAGTGCTGAGGCAGTCTTTAAAAAAGTCCTTCAAGGAGCAGAGATCTACAGGAGAACAAGAAAATTAACCAGAACCATACAGCTGGACAAGCGAGATCGCTGACAAGTCACTGCCTTGCACAGGGTAACTCCATTGAGTTTAGCAGTAACAGACACTAAAGCATACTTGAATCCAGAAAACCTGTTTCGAGTTACACCATACAGGCAAAGAGATCAAAATATGAGAAAACATTCTGTCAGTGATCTCATGGTCTTGCATGGATTTAACCCAGAGAACCCATTAGCGCTGTTTGACACGGCACATACACGCAGATGCACTATAGTTACAGGAATATGAATATGCAGACTTTCTCCCCCTTCACAGAGCCTGAAATTGCGATTAAAAACATCAACTGAAGGAAGGTTCAATATCACTGCAAAGATAATTTCATCCAATTACACCTCTGGCATCTAGTTTCTTCTGATCAATTCAGACTTGGTGGAGATACAGTCATCTAAGTCTCCATTTCAGACTATATTAAATTAATAGCATGTAGCACAAAGATATCTTACCTCCAGAAAAAAACTACTGTTCTCTCTACCAACTTGCCTTTTGCTTTTCTCCTGGCTTTTCCAAACGGGTTGTTTTCATCTCAGACCAAGTGCAAGGCTCAGATTCACTAAGATATAAACACAAGCAACAGAACCTGAAGATGCACTTTAGAACAGGCAAATCAGGCTCTCCTCTGCTTTCCAGTGACTTGCTCTGAAAATCTATCTTCAAATTTCTCAACTGGCTTCAGGAGATTTAGCGTGCACAGACCAAGAGTCTGCCTTCCTTTCTAGGTCACTGCCAGCAATAATTTTAAAGACTCTCATTTTGCAAACTAGCCAAACTAAAAATACTTTTCACTTGTTTTGGGTTTTGACAATGTTTGACTTCAACTAGATACACACTAATTCCTACACTTTTCCTTAGGTTTTAGCGTTAAGTGAATCCTTCTTTGGAACATTTTAACAGATCTTCACTCCTGGTCTAAACTAGCCATTTATTCCTCACCAGTAACCTGCTATGCTATTCTTGAGTCTCCAAGGGAAACACTACACAAGAGCTAACAAAACATGTCTCAATTGGATAAAACAACTAATACACCAGGAGTGCAATATTTTGGCTTAAAAATAGTAAGCCCCTATATTTGGCTTTCCTGGAATTCCCTGTGCCACAATTATGCATTTGGAACATCTAATAGAATATAATTGTAATGAAATTCAAAGGCAAGCTAGCCAAAAAATTGAATCTTTTCAAGAACTATAGGTAATTTCTAAATACTAAAATATATACCTATATGTTCACATGTATGTATATGAGTAAGTGTAAACTTCACCACTATTACCTTTGCTGCATAAATTTTTGGAAGTAAAAATTACAAGTATTACCCTTTACAGGTATATCTATCCTGGTCTCTTTGCAATGTCTTTGGTATGATACATTCTAGATACATTTTTCAGTGTCCTGATGATAATCCTGTCCTATGTTTTTTTTCCCCTTTTACACTTAGCAAATACTCATTTTTCTCTCCAAGCTTCCTGTGAAGAAGATTCTTCTTCCTAATAAGACATTATTTTATGTTACATTAGCTAAGATACAAATAGCAAACAATAACTACGTGCATGCAAAGTATCAACAGTACTTCAGCCTTAGTCCATGCAGAGGCTGTATTTTATAACATCCGAGTACAGTCTTACAATCTTTGAACTGCCAGTAAATTATACTGCAATACAAATACCTATCTCCATACTATCTTTCTTTTATGGAAATATGGAGATCTATCTTTACTGAAAGATATTACACCTTCCAAAATAGTAAAAAAATTCTTCAGCTTCCTCTCCCAGTAAAAAAAAAAAGGAAAAGGGGAAAAAAACTCCCGTAAAAATTTAAAGTAACCACAACTATTGCATGTGCAAAGAAAAGGGTGACTATATATATGCTAATAAATACAACTGCATAAAAAGAGTTGCATTAGCCAAAGTTTTTCAATGTTCTGATTTCCCCCTAATATTCTAATGGAGCTATAGGTCCCTGAATAATGAACAGGCCTATTAACAACAAGATTGCTTAATTGTATCTTCAAATCTCCTTAGAAACAGGCTACAGAACCCACAGCACTACATTAAAGACAATGAGAAGGCAGCTTTTGGAGACAAGACACAAATAAGGTTAAAGAGAAGTGAAGTATTAGCATTACTATACACACACTTGCACTGTGTAGAAGTATCCAAGCAGCACAAAAACCAATTCAAATTAAGTTTGGTCTGCCACTACAATAAAATGGGTGGTTAAGAGCACAGATAGCTTCTAGTCAAGAAGAGCAGACATAAGACTCGTTAAGATTTCAGCTATATAACCAATTATAATCACATAACCAATTATCTGGGTCTGAAAGAGAAAGAAAACCCACGTTATTTTCTGTTAAACCTCATGTTTCTTACCAGCACCTATTGGGCCACTGCTGTCAGGTAAAATATACACATCCTTGCAGAACATAGATGTCTTAACTAAGCTGGACACTGGTTAGCTAGGGCAGCAAAGAAATTAGTACCACAAATAATTTACCCAGGAAAACTGCAGTAAATTATAATCATGCTCACAAGCAGACTACTTCTACTATTGAATAAACTTGCTTTTCACTAATGTAATCCTCTTCCAGAAAAAAAAAAAACATTATTTTCCACAATACACTTTTCTTTCAAATGGACAGTTCCTCAAACTATTAAGTAAATTGTAAATCCTTCCCTCACTCTCCAAGCTGAAAAACCCAATAATTTATTTGTATATACCACTTTGCTCAGAATAATAGAAATAAATGCCTCTTCTGGAGTAAGGCATATGTAACTCGGTATAATTGCACATGGGTTAAAAAAAAAGGGAGGACTAAAATTTCAAGTCCACAAGTTTTATTTTTTTTATCTTTTTTCATCATAAAAACTACAATCTTTCTTTAATAATATTCTTCTATGAGCTAGTTTTACAAGTGTCCTAACTTGTAGGAACACAAGTGTGTTTATAGAAATTTAACAAACATAAGCACACATACAAACTTCTCTCCCATCTCAGTTCATTTCTGGAGAATACTACTGGCCAAATACTCTTGCATGGTCAGTAGCAAGGGTATTAAAAGAAAATTAATAATTTCTCTTTCTTATTCCCCTCCACAAGAGCATTCATCTTGCAGAGTTGTTCTCTACCTATATGTAAGAGTTCAGTATTTAAATTTGTAAAAGGAGGTTTGGGGGGAAACAGGCAAAATGTAGTCAGCGTGGCAACTACTCACAACAGTGACGCAAGATTATCCTGTTCAAATAAGTTCTACTTTTCCATCAGAAAATACCCAGAGCCAACCAAGCATGCAAGCATTAAAAATAAAACAGATATTAAGAAAACAGAAATACCCAGCTGAAGACAAGTTTGGAGGAGATTTGTCAAGTGCTGCACAATTATGAAGACATATTTTAGATGCATGATACACAGAAAGTGTAAGTGCCACGGTAGTAATATAGGGAATAAGAACAATATATAAGCAGTTAGTATTCAGCTAGGTTACCTTTCAGAATTTAAGGAATTAAAGAACCTAAACTACTTGTTTCATACCTTTTATCCAATTTATCCACCCAGAATACTTCAGTTTCTTTGGCTACACATTGCTGCACCTGTTTCCAAAACATCTTCAGCTGGCTTAGCCTGTGACTAATGGCAGCCATTTCCAGGGAGAGACTATTTAAAGAAAGATCCTTGCTCAGATTCCACAAAACTCTTCAACATATTAAAGAACAGAGAATAAAATTTTTGAAGTTGCATGGGTAGTATAAGAGTCTGTTCACTGCTTTCAAGTGTGCTGAAGCTATTATGTAAAGCCCAGGTTTTTTCTTAAAAGTCTTTAAGCCTCTTATACTAAAACCTTCATTTTTTTAGCCTCTTTTCAAAAAGTAACATTTAGGATTACTAAAGTGAAAAAGTCTACCTTAAGTTTTACTTGATAGTCTTCTGTATGTCAACAATTCTACTATGACTTTCCACATGAAACCTTGTTCTGTTCTCAAAAGTTGAACAAGAGGCACCTCAAGAGGTCTTTGGTCCCAAGACACAATGCAGCATTCTCACAATGCTTATCAATAAAGTATCAGTGTCTCCATCAAACCACCAGGTTACAGTATCAACTTCATATGCCAATGAAGTTCTAATTAATTATATGTTTATGATCAATGTTTGTTCACTAAGCCTAAGAAGATAATCGAAGAGAAATTCTGAAATACATGGCTTACAGGATAAACCTAATCTTCCAGTACTACCGTATGACTAATCAGTCCAATGTAATATTTATTTTCACAAAAATACTGTGCATCACCCTGCCAGAAGAGGAATACCCAGTAAAAGCATTCACACTGGCCTTACTAAGCAACTGATGTGTGCCCACATACTACATGGCTGGAATGTTGTTTCAGTGGACACAAAAGAGAAACTGCCAGAAAAAAAAGGAAAGATGGTGCAGTTCCTTTAAGACTAAGGAGTTTTCTTGCAAACACAAGTCCCATCTGCACATTGCTTTTAAGTATTGCCGTCGTTTGGGGTTCTCCCAAGTTCAATTCTGAGCAAACATAGTAAGGATATCCAACTGCAGCAGTAAGACAGCAAAGTTCTGGAATTGTATCTTGATTTTTCTGGAATCAAGTACCTAAAGTTTACCATTTCCTTTTGGGGGTTTTTGTTCATTTATTTGTTTATATATATATACATATATTTCTAGAAAGATCTTAAAAGCTGATTTGTTTCCTCAAAACTCCAACTAAGTAAACACAATATACATAACTAGAGAAACTTGATGAGGCCAGCTTAAGTATCATGGATCATTTTTATTCCACATAATAAATGCTATGTTTAATATTTATTGTCAGACCATAATTAGGATTTCATTACACCATTTCAAATGTTCAAATAAGTGCTGTTGCATAGCAAGTTACTCCAGTGACAAAAAGGAAGACTGTTCTCTATTTTAATGTAAAAAAGAGTAAGTATAATTTTACTGAACTGAAACTACTGCTACTTAAGACACAAATAAAAGCATTCCACTTATTTAAAGTTGACCTACTACCACTTGAGCTGCTATCTAGATGCTACCAATGCCACACACAACACCAATGAAAAAGTCTGTCATAGCAGGACATACACCTATCTCTCTCATGTATCTTATTATTATTATGCTGTAACCAAAAGAGAATTTGTCTGACTATATAGAATATAACAAAATCAGCTCACTTTACTTGCATCTAAAAACCTAAATCACCCTACACTGGCAAGTGTACACATAAATATGTACTTTGTATTATGTATAATGTATAAAATAGAAGATGATTTTTTTAATAAGATGAAATATGTTTACATTATCAATCCAACATTTTGGCTTGCATCAGGCAAAGTAAAATGATAGCAGAATATCAGCTCAACAGCCAAAGAACTACTAGCAAAGAAAAACTGAATTAGTGTAGACAGGCATCTAATACACATACTAATACTTTCTGAAACTTTATGTTAAATTATTACAGGGAACACACTTGGCAGGAGCCTTGGCAGTCCAATTCTAAAATGGATCAAGAATATCAGAATATATTTGAAGAGTGACTTTGAAGGTTTCAACCCATGTGTCCAATACCGTATGTCATCAGGTGACACAATATTTTGTACTACTCAATTTTTAGGAATGTAAAAACTGCACTAGTAATCTGTGAGTAAAGGAATGAATGAAAGATTTAATGTATTTTAAATTGTCCAACATTGCAGGGCAATAGGCATGAAATTCTGCAAAGAAGACAAAGACACCACACGGTTACCCAAATCATGTTCTACGTGTAAAGGTATGTGGATTGTCATTGTAAAGTTCTGCAAGAGCACCTCAGAATGAATCTACATTTACAAAATGGAAATGACTCAAAGTTGAATTATTGTCTCCATTTTTGTCTCTGTTCCAGGCAGCAAGGTATTGGTACATATCAAACTCTAATTTTCAAACAGTATTGCAGTCTTACTTATGCTTAAGCATTTCACTATCTCCCTTGATGACCATCTAGCAGGACAACCTTCTAAGGAAACTGAAGTGGAAAACTATTGCTATGTTTTCAAAAATGCATTTATATTTATGGAAGCACAAAGATTAAGAAGTACATATATTTTATTTCTAAGTTTAGTGATGTAATTTGAAGTAACATTCATTTAATATTACAGCAACATCTATCTTTCAATAAGCAGTAAAATAAGTTAAAAAGTAAAAACACATATTCCATTACAAATTCCTGAATTCTGAAATGCTGGTATACTCATACAGGATATTGGAAAGTCTCTTCCACCATTTTATATTAATTTAAAGCATTCTTTGTAATCTTAGAAGAAGGTATTCCACGTTTATTTTTAAGAAAACACGAAGTGGACCATTTTAAATGTACAAATGAGATTTAATGCTTGCAATCTGCTGTTTAGAGGACAGCTGAAAATAGGAAGGAAAAAAATTATCACAGTGGATCAGGTTGCCCTGCCACAAACTGAAACACTTTTTTTCAGATCAGAAGAGAATGTGAAAAAACAAATTACTCCCTACTACATTATTTATTACTAGCTGAAACCTTGCATCAGATACACTTGGATCTGAATTTTGCTGAAGTCAAATCCCATTTCCCAAATCCCATTTAGAAGGATTGTCTAAACAATGAGGAATACCATGTTAGAAAGACACTTAAGAGGGAAAAGGGAAAGGATCACAGATACAAGCTCAGTGAGAACACCAGTTCTTAGAAGGGAAGATAATATATCATCCAAATATCTATGTTAAGTTTGTGGTAATAAGCAGAAAATGTCACACACCTCACTCTGTCATCTCCAACTGGCATTAACACCCAACTGTCACCAAGTCTCCACTTGTCTACCCATAAATATATGGGCCTTCTTAACACATACAAAAAAAAGAAAATTGAAAATTTGACTTCTATTCCCTTCAATTTCCTTATCAAAGAGGGATGTGATTTCTCCCAAAATTATAATTTCCTATTGTTCTAATTTGGAATAAAGGTAGCACAGTTGCTGACATCTTCCACCCATTGGTAAAAATACCTATTGTCAGAACGTATTATTAATGTAAATATTAGGTATATAGAGATTGCCACCTTTATAGGATAGAAATCTAATACTGATAAATATTTTTCTGCAGAAAATTATAATACCAACTGTTTCTCTAATTTAAGTAGAGACATAATTGTTATTAATAGTATTCATTCCAAATACTGAGTAAGAACTTGAAGGAGAAGGAGAAGCAAAGCTTATATTGGCCTCCTTAAAAAATGGGGTTTTTCATCTGATACCATCTCTTCTTTAAAACCTCTCCATTTTTAAAAATAAATGTTTATCATAATGAAAATTAAATTTTATTCATTCCCTTCAAGACACAACATCAATTCAATTACATCTTTTCACTCAACATCTTCTAGAAAACATGGACTTCAAACCTATAAAGAAGTCCGGTGTTCTAGGTAGCAAGCAAGCACAAAAAACCCTCTATGGCAATTTCACCTGTAGAGAGTTTACAAAATGTTTAGCCTAATCTGTAAACTGCTAACTTGGCAGAGAGATGGGGAATAATGTGTGTTCACATGCAGTTTAAACCAATCCTAATCAGTCTTGGTGCACTTCTGCTTTTGTGTCCTTTCTTCCTCTGCCAGGGATCAGCCAGGACAGGGAGAGTCTGCAAGTGAAGAGTTTATGTACCTGATTGTTCTTAATTTCAGTTTAGTTCCGTGTACTCTGGCACCACACAAATGGACTGCTAGCACAGAAGACAACAAGAATAAACAGCCAGGAGTGGAAGAAGGAGACAAGACTGCGTTCTTCCATGACCATAAGCTTAATTTGACAAACTACTTATGAAACAAAATCCTTTGCTACAGGTTGCTGGGGGACAAACCAACTGATTAAACAGTAAGAACAGAAAACTCCTCTGCCCAAGAACAGTGTTATTCACACTAGTCCAACCTGGGTGATCTGCTCTGCAACAAAGCTCTACGGATGTTTGCATTCACACTTAGTTAAAATGACAACTGATGAATGCTGTCTTTTAAACAGTTACTCCTTAGGGTGATCTGCATAAGTCACAATCAAAGACTACTTGATCGGGGAGTTCTGGATGCTAAAAGTCTTCTCTTTGGTGTACTGACTACCGGATGCTAAAAAGTCTTCTCTTTGGTGTACTGACTACCATCTTCACTCTAGAGCAAATACAGGCTCAAAGACAACAGCAGTGGGAGCAAGTAACTCCATGTTAACTGGAGAGGACTACTGCTTTTGCTCACAGTAAGGAAAATGCCTTTTCTCAGTTCAGCACAATCTTCTTCATAGTGAAGACAGGTTCAGGAACCCCCAAAATAATACTCCACATTCAATTAATAAATATACACTCACTCAGGAAGTCACCGTCACACAATGGTCGCACATAAAGCAGCTGGCTCATCTCAGTCCTAGTTTGCTACAGGTAACTCAGCAACACCCTCCACCACCCTGCTCTGACATTCTCACAACTGGCTTTCCAGAGCTTGCTTACAAACACTTCTTGCTAAACAGGTCATGACTACTCTATACTCTGCCAAGCAAAAAAAAAAAAAAAAAAAAAAAAAAAAAAAAAAAAACCCAAAAAAAAACAATTCTTCCTCNAAAACCCCAAAAAAACAATAGTGCTCTCTTTATTGAATTTCTCCCCTGGCTCAAACTAATCTTCAGAAGGAAAATAGATGTCTTGTCAAGTATTGAATATCAAAGCGGCTTGCTGTCTTTTCCTTACTTGAATTCCCTGAAATATCCCCTCATCTGGTCACCCCATGTTAAAAGAAAAAAGAACAAAAAACCCAACTACCCAGATTTATGACTTTCCATCAAAATCCTTTAAAATAATTATTCTAACACATATTAAATCACTAACATTTAGTTTATGCATAGGGCTAAACAATTTTCCTTAGTTCCCTGGAGACCTTTTGAAGTCTTCTAGAAGTCTTTAAAAATCCATTCCATGCATACATCCAAGCAAATATCCAGTGAGTGATAGCAAGCACAGTAACTGGACAACACTAAGTGCTAAGTGGAAAAGGCAAAAAGTGTTATTTTTTACCGAAGCACATCAATTAAAAGGCAAGCAGCCACAATACCTGACTTCCCAACATTTCTCAACTGTGACCTGAATCACATTTAAGGCAGAAACAGTTCAAGATCCATGTTTTTCAGCTTTGTACATTTCAGTAAAACCAGCTGAAGTGCCTATTAAGTAAAAATGCAGAGAATCTAACTGTTGCATTTCACAACAGGTAGTGAACAGAAAGTGGGTTAACTACTTTCAAAGTATGAACTGATAGATAATCGAGCATTTGGATGGCTGTGTATCACATTAGGGTGCCAAGTAAAGTTAAGCTCAAGGTTTTTCTGTAACATTTGTTACCTTTTTCAAATGAGGACACCTCAAACTCCCTTTTATTCTCCAGCCTACTATAAAAGCATATGTTTCTAAGGAAAATGTGTGTATCTGTAGGATTTAAACAAAAACTTTGAAACTAATTTGTGACAACAGTATCATTTCCACCTTTCTCAAAGTTAGCACTTATTTTTTCAGTTTACACAATCAGCAAAGCATTCAGATTAAGTATTTGATGGTGATTGTAAAGCTTAGTATCTCAAAACCATTGCATTTTGTTTCAACTACAATGCAGAATTTCTTTGAAAACAGACATGCAATGTGTATCACAGCATGCTTCTGCTCTACATGTATACAATACTTGTTTTGGATTACAAAGTGAACTGAATAACCATCTCAAAGTGCTCCAGTGAAGATATGCACATTCATTATTCTGCCTACCAACATTTCTCTTAGACAGTACGCTGATACAATAGTTATGCTGCTGTGAGAGCATTGATCCAAAAATCCTTCACCAACTTCGATGATAACAATACAGACAACTTAACTGTACTAATGCTCATACTTTACTACAACTTCAGTCTACTCAGTCTAAGACAGCCTTTTTTTCCACTATGTGGTCTAATTAACTTTGAGTCCTTATCAACTAATACAGCTATTCAACAGCCACATACTACCCATGCAGATTTGAGTTCAAGACTTCCATGCTGTTTAGCCACTGTAAAATACACAAAGATTAGCATTTAAAAAGTGCAAATAAACAATTTCAAAATAACATATTCCAACATGACTTGTAATTGCTTGGTGCAAGTGGTGTTTGCTTTCCTTTCTACATAATTATACAAGCATGAGGAAGTCAATAACTGCCTCTGATCACTTGTTCAAACTGGAACATCAGGAAGGAATTTAAGAAAATCTTTTTTCACAATGTAAAAACAAGTTTTAGGGGAAAACCACCTCTTAAGACTTACCTGTTCTCCTGCCTCCATCACAAAAACTATTCTAATGGTACTTTTCCTTTAGAAGTCTCCATTTCTGCTGTAATTCAAATAGTTAACCAGAAAGTGAAAGGTCACTACATTCCACGACTGGTTTCCAGCCTGCAGAAGACCAATGAGACTTTCAACTGACTTGTGCTCAAAGCTGGAAAATAGTGGCTGAAAAAGTTTACTAGATATTTTGCTTTTGTCCTCTGCCATACTGGCAAAGAATATGAGCAATGGTCTGGCACACATTAAGAGAAAGCAGCTACAGCATCAGTGTGCACCAGTGATCTCTGTGAGTAGCTGGAGAGGTCACTAGGACAGACTACTGAAACAAAAATGTGAATTCAGGATGAATTAAAACCAAACCAAAACAAAAAAATCTACCGTATGCACATATGCATGGCTTTCTTAATTTGTTAGTGTGGCAACTCTGAGCAAGCACTCAGGAACATCTAGGATTACCAAACAGAAGTATCAACAACCATTAACTATTTTGTACTTTACAGAATGAAAAACATCAACGTGCAAATGGTATAAAAACATTTAAACAATCACTTCAGATCTCTTAATTCATAGAGCACTTCTCTAGCTTCTGGGACATCTACTATTTTGATCTTCACTCAGCAGTGAACTTTTTAACTACAGTGGGTATATTACCTTCATTCACATATTTATATATCAAGCAAATGCCATGATACATATCAAAAATCTCACAAGCATTTGCAGCAGTTCTTAGTACCAATCATCGGTGAAACCAAGCTTGTGTTTATTTCTCTCTTTAAAAGCAGACACTGCTTTCATGGAGTTTATTTACTGATTTTGGAGCTAAAAAAAAAGAGCACACTATAAGAATGCTTTTATATATATTGCTATCTACTTAGTAAGTAGTGATTTGATGGCATGCAATTAGTTTTTAAATCATCAAACAGATTCTACATTCTTCTGACGCATACTTAATGCAAAAAGACCTTATACAAAAGGTGCTAAATTAAACAACAAAAAAATTTCACAACATGCAAGCAATCCTAGCCATTATCTACACAACTGTATTAACTATCAGAGGTCAATCAACACAGGAAAAAGCCTGAATTAGTAGAATATCACAGTAACAAGCATAATTCTGTTAAGACTTGAACACTTCTTGTAAGACATATTTCAAGTCTGTTTTTCAGTGGTCTTTGCAGTCCATGGGAGGACTACTTAATAGGCTAAAGTTACTGGTTTATATGAGGGACTTTATTTCTTTGGATTAAGTTGGGTTATTACAAGGAGAACAATTATACCAACAGCTTTGGTAATCTCTTAGCAGGCAGCACACCTCTCTTGTGTCAAAGGGTTGCGAAATGCAAGAACATGAGTGACTTACAGTTTTGTATCAATACAATTGTTGGTGCTGTTGCTAAATATACCTCACTGTGTTTTATTAAGATCAACATTTTATCCATACTACACAGATGAGGGAAAGGAGTCATTTAAATAAATGAGTTGTTCAAGTTCATGGAAAGAGACAGAGATACTGACAAGGAATCCAGTTCTAAGGCTCTGTGCATCAGAATCCACAACCCTCTGCACTTGAAAGAATGACCAAGGCATAAATCAAAACACAGGCCTCAATCATGCAGTCAGAAGCAAGTCTGCAGTCAGCAGACTCAAAGCAAGGCTAGGTCTTAAAGCATTAAATCCTCTATATGCTGAAGTGTCCTTGAGGCAGACTCTTTGGTTAACTTACAAAATAAATGCACAAAAATATACAGTCATATTTAAACAGTATCTTGATCTAGTATAGTCAATGTTACCTTGAAGAGATACAAACAGAAAGCTAATAATTCTCTTAAGCATTCTCCCTTACTGCTTCTTACTGGACTAGCTTGTATCCTTGTAAGTTTAACTACTAAATGACAAATTTAAGCCAGCCAGAAGGACTGATGCACTGTATTACTCCTATAATCTTGGTTAGGTTGTTGAATCTTAGAAATTTCTTTAGAATCACAATTCTGTTAAAAGTTTCCCTGTAATAACTAAAGCTTCGAAGTAATGACTTAAAGATTAACCTCCCTTAACACTACAGGGCACAGTGAATAAAGTACTGGGAGTTATCTCAAGCATATGTAAGTTTAACACTACACACACACACACAAATTGCAAAAATTACAGACTTAAACTTAACACCTAAACACTCTGACAGACTTTAAAAATAAACATGCAATAGCAGCACAAACTTCATCAAAAAATAAGTAAGCTGTGAGGGGTTTAAAAAAAATACGGCTCTATTAACAAGTTTTTCTGTTTGTTACTCTAAATTTAATCATCTGTTATACATTCAATTCAGCCTGAAGTGGATCTATATCACTATTTCACAGAATACTTTGCGTTCTACTTGTGATCTGACCTCCTCATGCTCCCAAATGTCTATCTACATATTATTATGGCTCTAAAACCACAGTATCTGAACCTAATCTCTATGGTAACTGTAAGATTTGTTTACATGGAAAAAGAATATTAGAAATGTATGTAAATTTAACTGTCATTTAAATAAGTGTTTTTTCCTTCTGGGGAAAAAAGCTCCCTATACTGCCTCCTATTTATCTTGCTTCCATCTCCTGTATCCCCACCAGGCAATGAGCCACATTTGGAAAGCTCCCTATCATACAACTTCAACAGCCTGTTGTTGTAAATTCATAACTAGTTTACTTTTAATAAGACAGATGTGTGTGGTATTTTAGATCTTAGCACTTGTTAAAGAAAAATCATAGGGAGGGCAATTAAAACATGATTTTTAAAAAATACTGTCATAAAGTCACCAAAGTAAAAAAAACATGCTAAACCTTTAACAGCTATACAGAAAGACTTTGCTGCTCAGCAATTCAGATCAATCTAGAAATTAAAAGAGTCTATTCCATTTACCATTTCCAGCAGTGAATATAGTACTGGGTACACATTTTATATAATGCTCATTCACAGACAGTAGGCACAACTCTGATAGTGGAAGAACCCACATACAGACTGCTCTTTTTTATTAATAAATACCAAAGAACTGATGTATCACAGGTTTGTAACAATTGTTTTTTATAAGATTTACAGCATTTTGAAACGAGATTTACTGCTGCCCAGCAGGACCGGGAGCTGAATTACATGGGGGTCATGGTAACATAAATGGCAGTTTGAGTGAGACATATCAGCAAAATGGTAAAAAAAACCCCGAGCAAACCCAGTTGTTAAAAACTACTTTTAGATACGCAGTTCTTTGCCACACACAGAAGAAATCATTCTATTCCACCAATACGATCTTTTTCTCTATAAAGCTTGCATAATATACCAAACACAAATAGTCTCGAAAGGTCTAAGAGAAGAAAAATGCGTGACAGTGAGGTACATGAATAGTACACAGCACCGAGAGGAAAATTAGAACCTATTTGAAAATCTTTCTGCACCTTACAGCAATCATTTCACTGCAGAGAATCTCTTACATGCACCTTGGCCGATCATATCAAGATTATTCATTCAACAGAACTCCTATTAACGAATAGAAAGTAAGTAAATCTGCCCTCTATTCAAGTAAACAATGTTGTAGAGCCAGCATTTCCCCCACAACGTTACTTTCTCGAGCAGGGTGACTGTGCCCTGCTCCTCCATGAAGCAAGCTCAGCCCAGGCAGCCATGTCCTTATTCTCCTACAAACAATGTTTCTGAAGGAGAACAACCCCTGCTCGGGGAACTTACAGCTTCCCCCAGCATAACGCGGTGGAGCAAAGCCCGCCCCACGATCAGCAAACGAGCCAAGGCACCAAAACACGGCAGTGGGGGCGAAGCAGCCCGCAGTCTGGATCTGCACCAGCACCGAGCCTCGCACCGGGGTCGGGACAGATGGACTGACAGATAGGACAGCATTTTTTCATGCAACCCTCCCTCCTTTCCCCTCCCAGGCACACGAGCGAGTGTTTTACCTTCATGATGAGCTCAGGCTGCGGTAAAAGCCTCGATCGTGGCTGAGCGGCCGAGGCTGGACCTGGAATTTAAAACAAAGCGCTAAGCACCGCACCAGCCGCTCGCACCGGGAGGGGGGAGGGGAGCCAAGGATCGGGTGGGGGCGCTGGGCTCCTCCCGAAACTCCCCCTTTCCTTCCCCGGATCCCCCCTTTTCCCGCGGCTAACCCCCTTCCCTCTTTCCTCGGCCGCTGTTTCCCCCCCGGCTCCCACACGCCGCGGCTTCCCCTACACTCGCTGCCATTGACGCCATTTCTGTCAGAGGAGGAGAAACTTGCCACAACAACAACCCACCCCCGGCTGCCGCGGGAGGGGGGAGGCGCCCCGGCCGCCTCCCCGGGGCACTGCGCCCCCTCCCCGGGCACTGAGCGGCGGGATGGCACCCGCGGGGGTCCCAGCGCAGAGAACACCCCCCTTCTCGCTTTACCGCGGGGAGAGGGAGAGCGGAGAGAAGGAGGGAGAGAGGCTCTTCCTCCATTGTACGAGAAAGAGTGCCCGTGTGCGCGGCGGGGGAGCGGGGTGTCGGGAGCAGTCCCCCCCCCACCCCCGACACACACACACACGCTTTTGTAGGGGCTGCGGCTCCAGATCGCGGCGGCTCCTCCTCCCTCCGTCTCCCCCCCCAAATAAAGGAAAGCGCTGACTCCGCCGCAGGAGTTTCGGCAGCAACAGCCGCAACTCCCCGGCTCGGCGCAGCGGGTCCGGGCGGGGGGAGGGAGGGAGGGCAGGCAGGAGGCG
>VXAZ01009477.1:3903136-3983308 GCA_013399875.1 Gymnorhina tibicen
CGGCCGAGCCCGACAGTGCCGATCAGAAAATGGGGGTGGACGGCGGGCGGGGGGGGAGCGATGCGTCCTCGGCTCTCGATCGCCTAAAATGGCGCTGAAGAGCTGGGCCCTCTCGTCCTGGAGTTCTGGAGGCAGCTGAAGAGGCTGCGCCTGTCGTGTTGAACTCCGAAAAAAATGGACCTTATTTCCCTCGGTCTGGCTGTGGCGGGAGTTTGGCAGCTGCAAACAGGGCGGCAGCAACTTCGTGTTCTCTGTGAAATGTGAGTTTTAACGTAAGGCAGCGCTCCAGCTGTGGTCGCGGGTTTTGCCGACTCATCTTCTGTCTTCGGGTCAGCCCGCAGCTCACAGACCCTCCCCGTCTGCGTGCGGGGACTTTGGCGGCCCAGGTATTGTTCTCTGGCTTCTGCAGTGTTCGTGCTCAATTTTACCTGGAAATCCCATTAAAATGGAACCACGATCCCAGGAGCAGTATGCTCATGCCGTTCTGGCGTTACTGTTGGAGTGGCGGCTATGGATCTTATGGCTTAGCTGTATCTTTGGAGAAAATGTGTGGTCTGTGACCGTCCTTCCACCTGTGGAAAGCTGCTCGCCCGCAGCTTGAATGCGAGGTGTTGTTCGGTGTCAGCCTAGGAGGGGTTATAAAAGCGACTCTCCTAATTAGAATGAGAATGCGGACTAGTGTCCCAATTACGTTTGGATTAAGACCTCTGGTGGTCTCTGTTTGAAACAGTACATATTCACTACGTTTTCTGTGTATTCCTTTTGAAACTGACCTTCTTACTCCTACCTGCTCCCCCTCTTTGGGGCTTCTTCCCCCTCCCACTGGTTACAACGAAGCCAGTGTCTCAGTGCACTAAGTCCTGTGATGGCGCTGATTTGAGAACTTTCTGAATGGTTCATTTTATAGTACAGCTCTCTGCTTCTATGGTAGTTGTCTTTTATTTTCTCTGTAATTACACTATGACTGGACCCCCTGAGATGATGATGCTTTTTGAAATACCGTCTGTATATTTAGCCTGAACTGTTTCAGACTATTACATTCCCCTATTTGGGAGGAGGGGAAGAAGGTTCTGCAGAGTGGGATGGAACAGGATAGGGTGAGAAGCTATTTTGCAAAGTTCCAAAGGGAAACTTTCTCTTGACATTTGACCTAGAATTAATATTACTTTCATCCTCTCTAGAAAGGTCCTAGACACAGATCACAGCTTCAAGTATAGCTTTAGAGTAGTTCCACATTATGGAAGCCCAAGTCACCATCTTATCTTAGTGTCATGTGTTTTCAAAGAGGTCATTAGAGGTAAGGTTTGATGCAGTCCAAAAGGCAGCTTTGTGGGCTCTCTGTTGTGTGTGGCTGTTCTTTATGCTTATATGAAGATACTGAGAAATAACTGGAAAATTAACTTTGTCATGCATATGAATTGAAATGCAGCAAGTTTGTGTGCTGGTTTAAAAGGTAAAATTGCCTTAACTGCTTTAATCCTATGCATAAGCATAGATGTAATCAATTCTTGCACATTCACGAACAAAAGGCTTTGTGTTCCCTTTCATTTATTGTTTAACTGCTAGCTTTTACTTTTCATTAGGAGATGGTGACTTGCGATGTTGTGTCTAAATCACTGAGAAGTCTTTCTCAGTGCAACAGTGTAACTTCCGTAACAAATCGGTCAGTCACCTCGGCAGGAAACGCTTAATATCAAGCATTTCCCAAGTGTGCCGTATGTGATCATTTTGTGCAAAGAGCAGTAATATTACACATCTGGTATCATGGTATTTTTGCTTAGAGGCTTTTGTAATGAATTTCATTTACATGTTTCTTTACCAAGTGTCCCTTTCTACGTATGAGTTTGGGGGAGGTTCTGCTCACTGTTTATGTTCCAGTGGGTGTGTTAAATATGTCGCTGTCCAATAAATAATCAGACTTTTTTTTTCTTTTTCTCCTTGGTGGAGATTAACCTAGAATTTCATTTAATGGTGGAATAGCAGTATAGAAATTTTTAATTATAGTAATTTAAGATGAGTTACCTTTGTTCATTAGAGCTTTTTTGCCTTGCTTTTATTTAAAGAAAAAAAAAGTAAGAATCTCTGTGCTTGTGGCAGAAGTACCTGACTAATTTTCTGCTGATGAGCAGTATTTCAGGTGAACTCCTATTAGTTTTGTGCAGAAAGAGGCAAATATTTAGGTTGATGCTGTACAATACTAATGAATTTCCAGTTAGTTGGGTATTCTGAATATTGTCTTACTGCCTTACAGATGAGCAAGAGACCTAATTCCCTGAGGGAAGAGGAAGAACTTTAACATTTACTTCTAAGCAAGAACTTTTACAGGAGAGCATTTCCAATCCTAATATCTCTTCTCAGCCTAGCTGGATAGCTATGCACTTTCAATTCTATCACCATCTGTGTGGCTTTTTGACAAATAATAGTCACAGGGGAGTTGTTAGGTTGATAGTATATCCTAATATCTATCTCTACCAGGTTCTTTCTGCTTAAAACATCTGGGGGTAGACCCTCTCACTGAAGTCCTTTGAGACTTACTCTTTATATGTACGGGTACAGTTGGACAGCTGATTCTCAGTGGCAGTGCTGGTTGAAAGCACTTCAGTTACAACAACAAGCTGGCAACAAAATAAGGAGTCAAGGGTGTCAAACTTGATTTTGATTAGTGTGTGGCATGACTGCTAGCTGTGCTGGCACACCATGGATAGGATGGAAAGGCTGTATTGCTTATCGCAGCATCACTACCAAGAAACTATGCAAAGCTTTCCCAAAAGGTGCAGTCTTACGAGCATTTTGTTGACAGCTATATTTGGTTAAATAGCCTTTCTTGCCCCTGAAGTGCCAATACATTTGATGAACACACACAGTGAAGCAAATAAAGGAATTGATCTAAACCTAAGCTTGGAAAATAGTTATTAACACAGGTAAGTTCCCCAAGCAGTACAGACTGCTACAAATGCTTATGGGTGTGGAGGGTGGGAATGGGAATAGACAGGAACTGATTGAGTGATACTCTCCCAGCTTCTTGTGCACCGGCTCCCTGGCAGAGCATGGGAAAATGAAAAGTCCTTCACTTAAGATGAGCACTACTTAGCAAAAGCCAAAACATTAGTGTTATCAACAGTATTCTCACACCAAGTCCAAAACACGGCACTGTACCAGCTACTAGGAAGAAAATTAGTTCTATTCTAGCCAAAATCAGGACATTAATTTACATAACTGTTTGCTTGCTCCAGGAGGAAGAAAGGAAATCTTTTGCAGGATACTAGTGAAGTATCTCAGAAATGATGCTAAAATATTATGAGACTTTATGCTACTGCTGCAGTTCCTGTCTTAAAACTACATGAGAAGAATTGTTTTAAGTTGCTACATCTGCAGTGCAGCAAAGAACACTAGAGGTGAAAGGACAGAAAATCTATTACAGAAAACAGCATGAAAAAAAATGCAGATGGAGATGACCAAAAGTATGTGAATTGAAGCTAATCAATAGAAAATTGTTGAGCTCTGTAGGCCTTGGATCCTAAAAGATTAATCATAAGAGTCTACTACGTTTATAGTGTATGGGAAAGTGTGTAGAGCTGTCTGAATGTTTGAACAGTGGTAGAAAAATGGTATATATTTCTATTTTGACTTATAACAAAAGATGGAGTAATTATATCAAAAGACTGAAGCTAGTATTCTGCTTCTTTATTTGCCTTGTTCTGAGGTGTATTTTCTGCTCTTGGACATTTCCACTTTTGGAATGTCTAATTTATGGGGAAAGCATTTTGGGAGGTCTAATCAGATTAGTCATGTGAGGTTTTGTATGTGTGTCCGTGTGAGTTTGTATATGGGGTTTTGTATGGGTGTCTTTAAAGACTTGCAGTGGAACTTCATTGTTGTGAATGGTAAAGTTTTAAATACTTCATCACCTAAGCAATCTAATACATACAAAAAAGTGAACAGAGCCTAGGAGTTGGCTTAAACTTCATGAATAATTAAAGAAAATTGTATTTAGTGGGTATTATATGTGTTTCCTTGGTAAATGACATCTGGAAACCTTTTATATACTGAAGGTGTCATATGCAAAATTGGAATATTTGCACCTAACCTGTAAGTCACATGCCTTTTAAGTTGTATGCATCTATTGTGTACTTTCCAATTTTTTAATCTAAATAGCGTTAATAACACTTTCTTTAACAGTGAACTACATCTTAGGAAATAAAGAAATGGATGGGACGGATGAAACATCTAAAAGAATCCTAGAGCCATACCAGTATTTGCTTCAACTACCAGGCAAGTTTCTTTGTACTGTGTTGTTTTAAATATCAAAATTGGTTTTATATATGTATAAATATATATTTTTATATATATATTTCGTTAGATTATAGCAACTTTTGTCTTGGGAAGTATAAGCCAAGAAATTTTTCCATTCTTGATTTGTGGATTTAGGAGTAATAAAAAGTAATGCTTTTCAGTACTTGTTCTTTTCTTCCTCTTATAGAACCACCTTTTTTTTGGTGAGGTTGGTACAATAGCTCTTGTGTCTGTAGTGTAAGTAATATTGCAGTTACTCTGTTCTCTGGAGTAGCTGACTTGCTGCTTTTAAAAACTGATAAGGGCAGTTACTGAAGACTTGATCCTGGTTTTACACTCAGGACTGACAATGTTTTGTTCTTTGGCTGCTTGCTGTACTGAACTCAGTGGGTTGTGGGTTTTGTTTTGCTGGGGGGGGCGGTTGTTTGAGGTTTTCTTGTTTGCCTTGGGGGTTCTTTGGGGGTTTTTTGTTGGGTTGGTTTTTGTTTGCTTTTGTTTTGGGTTGTTTTTTGGAGTTCTTTATTAGTCTGTTCCTCCTGTAATTTATTCTCCTTGATAGGTGTAGAGATAGGTGCTCTTATGGCCAATTTCAGATATCCATAATTCGTGGCTTGCTTTACTTGTCAGAGATTTCAGCCAGTCCTTGTGTAGTATCAGGTCACCAGCAATACATTCACATGAAGTTTTCAGTCTTGAACAGTACAGTAGAATTCAGGAGGCAGTTTGGAAGCAAACTACTGTACGGATATGCCCCTTGGAAGACTCTTTGACTAAATAATCAGATTGCTGTGACTTTTATTTGTACACCTAAAGCGTAAGAAAGACCATACAGGCTGTCAAAATGACTAAATTTGTAAAAATAGTGGCAGAACAACTTTGTCGTTGGGACTATTGCAAAATTGCTTGGTTGCCTTCTGTCCAGCTTATATTGCATGCTGAGGGAGTTCAGGAAGATAAAAAATTTGGGTGGATATTAAGGAAGTATTTCTGATCAAAATTATATCTGACCTGGGTAGTAGACCTTCTGCCTAGACAAGTAGCATTATAAATCACAGGCAGAGTACTAAGTGGCTTTTGCACATCTGCAACAAGTCCTGTATATATCAGCAGGATGGGTTCTCTGAACCCATATTAATTCATTATACCTGTGTATAATGAATTTCATTATTAACCTCTACAAATATCCAGGATTTTTCTTGCCAACATTAGTGATTTCATTTGACTTGGCAATTAGCACTGAGTTGAAAACTAAGAAAAGGAAAGAATTTGGCAGTTGCTTGCCTTTTTAATGCCAGAAGGCTTGTTTCCCATTTCCTCACATGTATTCCTTTTGCTATGTTGAAGTGGGTGGTGATCTTTCTAGAGAACTACCTTGAGAATGAGTCTGTGATACTACAGAGAGCTTTCTAAGCCCTGGTCCTGAAGAAATTTACTTTCCTCAAACACCATCTTTAAGTGTACTTTTCATTTGATTGGATTATCTCATTAACCAGGGCATGGTGTAACACCTCTGCATTTTTAGCTGCTAATTATTTTTAAAGCTATTGTAGGTACCAGGAAGAAAAGCTCAGCTTCTGAGTAGGAAATACACAACAGGCAAAAAGTGCCCAAAAAATCTTCTATAGGCAACAGTGTTTAACTAATAGCTCTTCAGTTACCATTCACTTTAAGTGATGCATCTAGGATATACATTTAACCTTCCCACCTTGATTCCTGTGGCTAAATTCCTTTGCTTTGTGAGTTCCACCCTGATAACTCTATACTGGTGGCTTAAGTAACACTACGCTCGCTGGCAGTACAGGTGTTTTATATCCTGTCCTGCTAAAGTATCATAAATCTGATAGTCCCCTTTACCATGTTGACTTATTGTTAATTTAGTGTATGTTTTGGGGAAGGTGAAAGACAAGATACACTCACTGCTGTCTATGCAGTAGTGGTGGTGTGATTCAAAAGGGAGAACTTCTCTTAAACGAGGCCAGTGAAAGTGGTGTACCTATGGGAAGCTTATACTGAGTAACAGGTGAAGCAGTGAGGGTTCACAATCACAAATAAACCGTGTTTACTGTGTTTGAAACACTGGCTTTGCCTAAGGCCAGCTATGCCAAGTACAGATCAGTAGGAGCCAGTTACATGTGTGAATCTTGGAGTCAGTATGAGTACCAGTGCTTGGTAAGGGTGGAAAAAATGGGCATATAGGTGCTGTTCCTACCTAGAGTGGAGCCCAAATGAGATGCCTGAGCTAATCCAACAGGCTCTTGCTGAAAGAGGCAGTTTCATTCCATCTTCCATGCTTCTGGCAGTATTTTCCTGCTGCTTAACTTGTGCTGGTTCTCAGCTTGCTAATCAAATTATTAGGTGGTATCAATCACCTAACCTGCTAAAAACTTGCCTGGTTAATCTTGTCTCGTAAGTGAGCAGGCACAAGGGTAGGGACAAGGAGCTGTTTCTCTGTTGGATCAGTTTGAGCTCTGAGGGGCTTTGCAGAAAGTTTGGCTGAGTGTCGAATATGTACACTATGGCCCTACTGTAGTCCAGTTCCTTATCTTGTAAGACTAGTTAAACTCTCCAAGCAGTTTAGTAACCTATGGTTGAATGAATTTAGATACATATCAAAGTTTGTTTGCATAAAAAGGGATTGTATAACAGGGTTGGTAGCAGGGGAGGGAAGGCGCCTGCTAATTTTGCCAATAATGTAAGAACACGAATTTTGTAACTGCTAAGGATTAACTGCTCAGTACAGGAAATTGATTACTCTGCTTCCCTTTGCTGAAATAAGACTTTTAATGGTAGCAGTTTCGGGCTGATACTTAAAGTAAGCTTGTGTATTTGTTTGACTTCCAACAGCACTGGGATAGGGAAGCTACGAGGCTTAAGGTATTTTTAGTATGGTGCTGTTTTAACTGGTAGTATGGTAATTAATGTTTAGTATGGTAATTAACATTTATTCCTTCTTGACCAGAAATTATTGCTTGGGAGAAGAACATAGATTCTGAAACGGTAACTTTTCTTGTAAAATCTCATTGTAGTGGAACATTGCCATAATAGTTTTTAGCGATCTTCTGCTTAATCTAGTATCCTGTCGTTTAGTCTCATGAAGCACAGGATTGACTTTCATAGGTTCTGTTGTGGTTTGTTGCAAAAATGGCCCGATTCACACACGTGGTGAATCTTTTATTTTTGAGAGTCTGAGTTAACAGCAGTAGCTAATTTTGCAGCATGAAGGAGTATATGGAATTTCAGTTGTCATAAAACTGATATGGTTAAGAGCTTGCTATTGAAAGGGGTAGATTCTGATCCCATTCATGACTGTGCATCTTCCCATTCTTGTCCTTCTGGTCTTGGCTGCAGTCTTTCCTGGGCTTGTTCAGCAAGCTAAACAATCAAGACTGGCTTTGTTGTTCAGCTTTTTCTGCTGGATTGTTGAACTTGATCAGCCTGGTGAAGGAGTTGCATTTTATGTGAAAGAGCGGTCAAATTGCATGGAGTTCTACCTTCAGTCAGATGAGCCTGTTGAGAGCTTATGGGTTAAGATTTGAGGGCAGATCAGTAGGGGTGACACTGTAGGGGGTGTTTGCTACAGACCCCCTAAGCAGGAAGAAGCAGATGAGACCTTCAGACAACTGCAAGATGCTTCATATTTACAGGCCCTGATTCTTATGAGAGACTTCAGTTACCTCACAGTGTTGTAGAAGAAGCATCACAGCAGGACACAGGCAGTCCGGGAGGTTTCTGGAATGAATTGATGACTTCTTGCTAACACAGGTGATCAAGGAGCTGATGAAGGAAGGCATTATGCTGGACTTCCACTTAAAAAAAAGGAAGAAGTGGTTAGGACATTAAGACTGGAGGCAACCTTAGTTGCAGTGACCATGTGATAGTGGCATTCAGGACTGTGAGAAGGAACAAGGCAAAAATCAGGATCACAACCCTGAACTAGTTAACCCTATTTTGAACAGAGGAGTTATGCTAGAGAATTCTATCAGTGACCTTAATCAGTCACAAGTGGCTGCCCAGGTTAAAAGTGTATGTGCCTGCTCTCTGCTTATCTTCCTGCAGTTCACTTATGCTGTTTGTAGTGTTCTTGTAGCTGCTTGGAGAGGTCTACTTGGGGACCTTATCCATTTAGTTTTAATCCATCAGAGGATGCAGCTAAATGTGCAAGTGTACAATACAGCTGAGGTAATATAGGAGCTTTTTTCCTCCAGAAGGGCAATGCCCGTTCCCCTGATCCTCAGCATCTGCTGCTCACCCTGTACTGATTGTGGCAGATCCACTGCATAAGCTGACTCAGTACATAAAGCTGGCAGAAAGCTAACCTAGCAAAAAGCTGAGTTCTCTGCTGGGCTAATGAGTTGAGTTAGCTCTAATGGGGGCTAGGTTAATAGTCCCTCTGCTCTTTCCCATGCTGTTCTAGCCCTTTCATGTACCCTCTGTGTAAGCAGGGTGCTGCCTTAAGGGCATAATTTGTGGTTATTTTAATACAGCAAGAGTGAAGCAATACTAACCAGGAGCCTGTCCAGAATGAAAGTCTGTAGTTTTTGGGTCTGTGCCCTGTCACAAGAACAAGTGTGTATATAAAAAGTAAGTTGGCTGGCATTTTTCCTTTCTTTTTCTTTAGATGAGAAGCATTTCATTTGAAGAGGTGGAGGGAATGTCCTCAGTACAACATCTTTAATCTAACTTGATATTTGTTTTAAGGATAAAGCTTTAACATTCTTAGCTATAGAAGGGACTGACTATTTTTCTCACCTTTTCCACCTAGCACTACTAAGGAGAAAAGCTTTTCATAGTTGCTGTTTGATTTTGTTAATAATTTGGGATCTTAGGCAGATAAAGCAGAATGCATTTAACAGAGCTTTGATAAAAGCTTGGTGCAGTAATGTCTATTATTATAGCTCTATACAGTAGGTAGAGCTTCTAATTTTGGATGTTAGACCTCTATTCTTCAATTTTACAATAGCCTGCTTAGAATAATTAACAGTGCGGTGAAATGTGACAGTGAAGAAACTGGATAATTCTGGCAGTGCTCCTTTTAATTTTGTCCTAGTGTCCCTGTATTGTTGTCTTGTCTAGTTTGGGGAGAGGAGGGTTGTGGCAAGAAATGGAGTCTTTCTGCATCTAGGCTTTAGAGACCAGTATTAGAGGGGCTTGGTCTTTTGCCATCACAGCATTTATGCTGCAGGCATAAATTGTGCGTACGGAAAATTGCTGTACTATCACATAGACCAGGTAAGATCGACTTCAGAATCAGACAAAATAGCATTTATGTAGCAATAATGTTCCTTTAGAAGATGAGCAAATCTGCACCTCTAAAAGGAAAGATAAATGCTTCACTGTACAGGTAGTGTTTTTTCCTTGCATAGTCAGTGTCTAGGAAGCCTTGCTAGTCAGGGTAGACAAGTCTAACAATTCAAATGCTGTCTGTACTAAGGAACTGAAGTGGTTTAATCCTTTGTGCCTATTACTAATCCCTTTAGAGTGTGTGCTAGTAGTCAAGTTCCTCATGATGAAATAACGCTTCTTGCTGAACACCCAGCATTCTTTAAGTGTATTTTCTAGGAAACACATTCAGAAAAACAGAATTAGCTGCCTATTAAAAAAAAAGTAAGTGTTGTCTGTATCCAAGTAATTTAGAAGAGAATAAACAGCTATAGATAAGGTACAGTTCCTTAATGTGATACTATCTCTGACTGGTTTTTCTAATGAACGTAGTAAAATACTTGTTAATCCTTAACTGGTAAGCCATACAGTTTGGCAGATGTTTGTTACAGTTATTCTCAAGGAGAGACAAAACAATCCTTCCCTTCTGCAGAAACGTATTAGTGTTTAAAACTGAACACAGACAGCAAAAATGGAGAAAATAAGCCAATGACAGTGTATGTCCAGGTAAGAGTGCCTGTTCGCATGTGGCAGAAGCAGAGGACAGAGCTGCTGGGGGGAAAAAGAGGACCATTTTGTTAATCTTGTCTAGTGAAAACTGAAAGATGGTGGTGACAGGAAGCAGTGGAAATCATTGAGAACTGAGACAAAAATTGCAGACCTCTGATCCAGGGAGGAAGGTTATCACCCTTGCTACAGAGCCCAGCCCACAAAGCTATTGCTTACCTGATTGTGACTTAATTTGAAGGGGAAAAATTCTCAGTCCAGTTTCTTCAGGGTCTATCACTGCAAGTGAATTTACCCATTTTTATTATTTTGTTCTATATATGCTGGTTACACATTCATAGAGAAGCCTTAGGGAGAGATTCAAATGTTGACATTTCTTTGGTGCTATGGGCAAGATGGAATTATCAACATGAGGACTAGTATTGCAGAATATCTCAGTTATGTCTCAGTACATCTTGAGTCAAGTAATACAGGTTCCATGGGTGTCTATGTTGCACTACTTTCAAGTTTATTTAAAGCTTTTTCCAAATGCTTGTTTGTGAGCTGTATATGCAGAACTGTTTTTGTAAACCTGTCTTGCAGTTATTCCAAGATATTATACATAGCTGAGCTTCTCAAAGTTCAGAGCCGAATTGTCTCAGTGTGGATAGGGGATGACTTTCTTTCATACTGAACATGACTAGATGCTGATTAGATATTTGTACATGAAAACTAGCATATTACTGAAGAAAGCAGGCATCAATAATGTATAGGCATAAAGTTAACTTGTATTGAAATTCACTCTGTCATGTAGAAAGTATCTGTATTGAAAAGAACGGCTTGTTTTAACACTAAACTTGGTCATTTGATGTTGTCTTTCTTTCCTGTGAAACAGGGGTGCCTGGCTCCAACAAAATAGATTTTACCGAAGCAGACCAAATTCTATTTGTAGGTAGATTTCTCAGGTATAAGATAAATATCTGAATTCTTGGGAAGTTCTATTCTGTTCAGAATGTACTGTTCCGATTTTTGTTTAGAGTTATTTAGTAAGTATATGAAATGTCACTTTCCTGTTCTACAAAGTTACAGTAGCAAGTGAAGAATAATACTACAGGAGAAAGACCTAGAACTGGAGAGAAATAGATATTCAGTAGATAACCATACTTGCAACTAATAATGAATCATAATTGAAACTTTTTAATCTTAAAATTAACATGCTTTGCAAACTAGCTGATCTGTACAGGCTACCAACATGCTCAGGATCCCTTACTAGTTAAATTGTGAAGACTAAATATAGTAGCCTGTAAATATGTGCTTTGCGTATTCCTGTGAAGTGTTTAAAACTGAAACCGCTGCTAATTGATGTTTATTCAATGAGGAAACAAGCCATGCACTGATATATTTTCCATTTTGTGTCATCATACTGATCAGTTTTTATAATCAGGTCTCAAATCATATATAGTTGTTAAGACAAACTGTTGTGCCTGATAATGAACTTTGTTATTTTTATAAATGCCTATAATATTTTTATTGTAGGTAAACAAGTGAGAACCAAACTGTCACAGGCCTTTAATCACTGGTTGAATGTTCCGGAAGATAAAATACAGGTACTGGCTAATTATTTTTAAAAGGTTGTTATCTTTCTTCTAAGACTACTGGTAAGAGATGATTCTCTTACGTAGCATAAATTATCAGAAATCTTAAACGCACTAATTTCTGAATGTAAAGTAAACTTTCAGGAAAACAACTTCAGTGCACAGCTTTTACTATGATGCAACACTAAAGAAATTACTTCTATGTCTTACTAGAATAGTTACTTCTTTCCAAGTGTGTTCAACCTTTGAAGTTGTAGATAAGCAGCTATCATTGTTGCCCACTCAGCATAACTCAGTTATTAATACTGAGTTTTTAATGACTTATGAAAGAAGCTAGACACTTAACCTTGTAGACTTCAGAAATATAGTGTTTGAAAATAAAATTTTAAGATTTTGATACAAGAATATCAAAGACAGCAGTTAAATCAACTTTACAAACCTAAAACTGACAGGAGTACATCATATAGTCTACAGTCCTTACCTTCTAATGAGAAGCAGTATCTAGGAATTGTCATTTGCTTTTCTCTTGGACAAAGTGTGCAAGATGCATGGCTATGTATTCAACACTGTGGCTTGTCAAATGAAAAATTATCCTCTTTTTTAGGTTAGATTGCAGTTCTGCTAAACTGCATACAGTGTGCAAAATATTTTCTGTCCAAGAGAATGTAAGGAATTAATGTAAGTGGTTGTGGCTTTTGACACCCAGCTGGTCCTTTCTTAATTTCATTAATTGTTGGCAGAAGTACCTTTAGAGTTTGTGAAGAAGTCATTTTTAGGGTGGCTTAAGAGTGACACTTCATAGCTCTCAAGTAGCAAAGTGATTTAAGTGGTTTAAGAGGCTGCATTTCATAATCTAGGAACTCTTCTATCTTTCAGCCTGTCTGTGTAACTCTCTAGCAAAATCTATTCTGTCTTTCAGCTAGACACATCTTACCCCTTGTGCTCAGACAAATATCCAAATAAAACATATAATATAGCAACCTGTGTATTGTATGTCTGGGTTTAGTCTAGTATCACAGATCAGAATTCAGATTGGAAGAAGCCTCTGGAAGTTATATAGGACAACCCTGCGCTTAAAGCAGAGCTTGCTCTGTAGCTACTTTAGGCTTCTGGGAGCCTTGTTGAGTTTTGAAAATCTGGTGATGGCATTTCTGCAGCTTCCCAGGGCCTGTATTCTCATGCTGAACCCCTTTCATTATAACAAACCCTTCCATCCCCTTCAACTAGGAGTTTTTTATTTTGCCATCTGAGTGTTGCCTCCTGCCCTTTTGCTGAGCACCCATGACAGTGTGGTCCGTTTTTGCTTAGTGCTATAGTAAACTAAAGCTGCAGTGCCTCTGTGTGAGCAGAAGTTACCAGTTCTGTCACTTTAAACTGATGATGACGTAACTGCTATTGAAAACTTGGACCACTTGTTTTATCTTTATGAAGAAAACCAATGCTTTTATGTCTCCTTTACTACTCAAGTTGTTTGTAATAGGAGGAAAAAACAAGATCCTGTCATCTTTTAGTCTTCATTGTGACCCAATTATTATAGCTTTTGTGCATTTTTTATACTCATTTTAATAACTAAAGATGGTTGAAGTCTAGGGGCCCACCTCTGGTCATCTTTTTGACATCTCTCATAATCTTCTTGAGATATCCCCTGTGTCTAACAGCCCAATTAATTTCCAGCTATTTGTATTTCTTTTACTAAAAATCTGAATTATGGCACTCATTACGGGACTTTTTTTCTTACCTTACATTATTTGTCTTAGTGTAGTTTATTTAGATTATACAATTGAAGCTACTGTTCCTTGGTAGTTTATTTTACTATTAACTGCCACTTTTCCTTTTTTGCCCCAGCAAAGTGATCTCTTCCCCCCAATACCTACTGAATTTCTAGTTCCCATTTGGTGCTGCACTGAGACACTTCAACTTGTTGAACGCTGGGTTTGTCAGGTGAACTTTCTTCTGAGAAGGCACTGAAATGGCCTAGCAAGATGGCCAAGCAAATTTTAAAGCTATTGCAGATGAGGTAGAAGAAATCTGTGTGTTGGAGTGATAATGCAGCAGGTACTGATTAGATAGATTTAGGTTGTAAGAAAATATAGCACCCTGTACCGCATCTTCAGCTTTCATAATGGAGACCAGTCTTTTAATTTTCTCAGGCTATTTCCTGATGTCTTCTAAAATAAGCTTTTTCCAATATCTAAACTGTTTCTCTCCTTTCTTTCACCTTTGAAGTATTTTTGACACTGTCTTAAGTTCACCAGATAATTTGATAGAAACACAAGAGTCATGAAACACTGTTTCCTTTAAATCTTAAATGTATGGAACTTGCAAGAGGTCATGAAACTGACAGTGATATGAAATAGGTTAGCAAGAGAAATACTATAATATGCTTATCCAATGAATTCACACAACACAGGGAAACTTTCCTGATAGTACTGAGGATGAGATAATGGACCAAAAGAATATTCAAACAAATAGGTGTGTAAAATTGCCTTCAATACGTACCCTATCCTTTGATTTCATGAGTGCTTAAGTAGGTTGTTCTTGCAGTCATATCTTGGAAAAGGGATTAAATTGCTGGATTTTGAGTTTTAGTCTTTGGAACAATGTTCACTGAACACCAGTTGGCTTGGTGCTCAAGAAAATGCTTACAGCAAAGTCCTTGTTTTGTCCTACAGCACCCACCAAATAGGACCATACTAGATATTTGCTGCCATTTTATGGTGGTCTTAGTATTTTTTAACAGTTGTTTTGATGTATGTTGACTGAACGCAATGTTAGTAGCTAGCAAGTGTAATTGGTTCATTAGCTTTAAAATCATGTCTTAATCAGATCTGTTTTGCAGTCAGTTTATACAATATACTGTTTTACATGCTTACATTTATTTAAGCAGGTGCTGAATATACCTCCTGCTTGCACGGCAGCTGTGGAATAAAAGCAGTCTTATGGTGTTAAGACTCTTCATTTTTTGTTGAGTTGTTAAAGTTCTGTTCTATTCAAATGTAGTCAGCTACAAGCCTGATGTTGTGAAGGGTTTATTGCACACCTCAGGTGGTGTGTGGTATTGGTCTACCTAGTAACAAGCAGTGTGTGGGAAGCTTCCCAAAAGAAATTGTAGCTGTTGTCTTTCTGCCAAGAATTTTCCAAATGATGTTTCAGAGGGAATAGTGTGTCCTTTAAGAGCTCAGTACTGAATGTAACTGCACAAAGTGTGGGAAAAGAAAGATGAACTTTCTCCACTTATCAGAACAAGGTTCACAAGAGAAATGTGATAATGGATGATACCTGACACTCAAGAACTGACTTTGGGAGATTTCAGGTTTGCTAATCTAAACATTTTGAAACACTGTGTTTATTTTATTTTCCCCTAGTCATGTTTCTAATAACAGTTATTACATGACTCCTAGACAATGGTATGTTTTAGAACTGTAGCAACAGTGAAGAGGAGCATGCAAGTGGAAACACTTCAGGGAGTAACTTCGAATCTGAAAACATTACACAAAAGACTCTATGATCCAGGACTTACAGCAAACTGGATGATGAAGAGAATCATAAATCTGTACTAGCAGTAAAAGCAAGTTGTCTAAAGAGGAACCTCAGTGATAGAGAATATAGTTCTTTAAAACATTACCCATTTTAAATATAGTCTTGCAAAACTCACAGTTAAATTACAGTAACAGACTTAACAATGTTCTCTTCTTGTAATAGGTTATCATTGAAGTGACAGAGATGTTGCACAATGCAAGCCTGCTTGTGGATGATATCGAAGATAACTCAAAGTTACGGCGGGGCTTTCCAGTGGCACACAGTATCTATGGAATTCCATCTGTAATCAACTGTGCTAATTATGTGTATTTTCTTGGCTTAGAGAAGGTTTTAACCCTTGATCATCCAGATGCTGTTAAAGTTTTTACCCGTCAACTTCTGGAACTCCATAAAGGTCAAGGCTTGGATATTTACTGGAGGGATACTTACACCTGTCCTACGGAGGCTGAGTATAAAGCTATGGTACTGCAAAAGACAGGTGGTCTCTTCGGATTAGCTGTAGGCCTCATGCAGCTGTTCTCAAATTATAAAAAAGACTTAAAGCCTCTGCTTAACACCCTTGGTCTCTTCTTCCAAATAAGAGATGACTATGCCAACTTGCACTCCAAAGAATATAGTGAGAACAAGAGTTTTTGTGAAGACTTAACTGAGGGCAAGTTCTCATTCCCAACCATTCATGCAATTTGGTCAAGACCTGAAAGTACTCAGGTGCAAAACATTTTACGTCAAAGGACGGAGAACATAGATATAAAAAAATACTGTGTACATTACCTTGAAAATGTTGGTTCCTTTGAGTACACTCGGAATACATTGAAAGAACTTGAATCTGAAGCCTATAAACAAATTGAATCACTTGGGGGAAACCCTGAGCTTGTAGCACTAGTTCAACAGCTGAGCAAAATGTTCAAAGAAACTGAAAATTAAAAAATTAACTTCTGGGTGTGGATTAAAACTCTTTTTAAAATGGGAAGATAACCAGATGGAGAGGTGTGATAGTCTCATGTAAAACTTTCTCTTGTAGCTATGTTACAAAAATTACTGTTAAAAATAACTTGTCATTGAGTTTTGAAGTATATACCCTATTATCTCTGAAGTCTTAACTGTAACTGCTTACAGATGGTTTTGTTAAAGCAGATGTACTAGAACTAAAACAAGTTTTGAATCTAAATGTAATAGTCTTTACACAATCACAGGCATTATTTCATACCTAAAACTCTCAGGCCCCTAACCAGGCTATGATAGGATTCTGTTTGAAATTCTGTGTTAAATTAAATCAGGTTGACATGTGTGTATTGTGCATTCTAAACAAAGCTCTTGTAAACCAAAATATGTGTTAAAAAACAAAAGAAGATACTTGCAACTACAATGCACATTAAATTGTTGTGTGATATTTCTAAGTTTGGCTTGTGAAGATCAGGTGGATCAGTTTACTATGTCCTAGGGTGAATATCCTGTCCAGTTTCTGTGGATATTTTCAGGGGAAAGTGAATTATGAAAGTTATTATTTCATATGCAAATAAGACATTCTTAGTCTGAAATTGTGACTTTATAAACATTTGAAGTACCTTAGAGAAAAGATTTCATCACATCAACAAAGTGTAAATTTGCTGCTGATACCAGCTCTGCAGTGAGTAATTTTACTCACCTGGTTTTAGATTTTGAAATTGTCATTCTGTACCCAGAAACTTAAATCTATGCATTAGAGCTCATATGTGTAACTGTAACTAGCAACATAATGAGCTGCTGTTAGAAATGGAAAAGGATTCACACCAGGTAACTTTAGGACACCATAATTGGTGCAGGTCTCTTTTTATCTCTGTTTATAATTGAGGGGCTTCTCCAAGACTTTATTCATTATTCATACTTCATTCCTGTTCTGAATTGCTGTCTGGAGGCATGTTCTAGATCTCTCCAAAGAGACAAGAGCTGTAATTTTTTTGTTAAAACAAAGTACAGTATCTTGTTTTACAAGCTACAATACCCCTTCAGTTTTGTTAATTGCTTAACTGGAGCTTTAAGATTATAGGCATACCAAAATAGAACTGGGACTGAGAGCAAGATTTAGGGGTGGGACTGATAAGTAACAAAGTTCTCTGCTCATATATATATATAAGTATAAATATATGTATAAAAATTAATATAAAGATGAAAAAAGGTTAATAAAATGTAAGCAGAGATGTTTGTTTTTTTCTTGGCTGGACTGGCTTTAATCACGTTCAGTTCCCTTAGTATTCACAGGTATATTAAGCTTTTCTTTGGGGTAGCAAGGTAATGGTTTGGATCAAAGGTAGGACTGGCGCCATAAGCTGTGGTGTTAGCTCAAGCATACTCTGAAATGGACAGCGGTACCGGGCTTCTGATGGCTAAAGGATAGTTTTATGCAGGTGTTCATTTACTGTATCTGGGAAACAGGGAGAGCTATGATCTCAACCCACTGAGAAAACTAACTGAAGAGAGTTGCTGTAATGTCTTCCCTGGGCAGCTGTAATATCCTTCTGAAAGTGATCAAACATGACAAAATTGAGGATGGCTGCTTTCAGTCAGAAATATTATGTAATTATGGATGATAGCCTACCCTTTTTATCTGCATGCTGAGGAGAAACCTTTGTCTGATTAGGCACAGAATAATAGGCTTTTCACTGAATGGACCTGGTTGCCAGGACTGAATAGCTTAAAGTTGGTGAAAGGTGTCTTTAATGTTAATGAAAGAGGATTGTAATTCCTTTTGCATAACTTGCAGTGCTTAGTAAGCCTGTAAATTTTTAATGTGTTATGTGAAAATACTATCTGCAGCAAATTACATTTATTTTGTGCCATGTCTTGGGAGTTTCTAAGCACTGTTGCAGTTAATGTTGAATAGGAGAAAGCATTGAAAAGATTATTGTTGTCAGGAGAATCTCGTAGTCTTACTGAGAAATGTATCCTTGTGTCTGTTAGGATATTGTAACTGCAACACAATGCAAAGTGCACTTAGTGCCATTTCATTTCTGTTCTGTTGCTGGATGTAAACAGTTTTGTGTAATCAAACTTTCATAATGAGGTAGCTTTTCTTACTTTTTGTATAAAGCTTTTCTACCATCTGAGATTTCTGCTATGTCATCGCTCCTTTGTTTCATTCTGGCAATTCACCCCAGTATTTATTCTAATTCTGTATCTTGTAGCATGTGCCTTCATTAGGAGTAGGTACATAGATGTTTTCCAGTTGCAGGCCATTTAAACCACAAATGGGTAAGAAGGGAAAATTGGTCCAGCTTTCTTTTACCAGGTTACAAGAGACCATGCAGCTCTGTCTTACTCTTCTGCCTTCAAGGCAAGAAGTCTCACTGTTCTGCCAGTATTCAAAGCATACCCTGAAGGTATATCTGAAAAGGCCCAGAAGTAGAGCATTGTTGTTCTTTACTTTGGTTAGGATAAACAGGATTGTGAGAGCTTTTCTTAATGTATTCAGGAGTTGGAAGAGGCTGGGATATTTCCCCTTCATCTGTTAAGCTGGTAGAGCATCTTAAAGTACTAAATGTCAGTAGTAACTATGTCTGTTAGTCAAGGTAGATTTTATACTTGGTGCCATAAGATGAGTCCATGCATTCTCATCTGTAGTCTCCAATGTTATCACTGGTACAGGCCCCTGAGGTTAAGCTATGTTAGGAAAAACCCTTCTTTAAAGCAGCATGGGAGTTCTTGTGACTGCAGAATTAGTTGTGTAAGTGCCCCTCTCTGTTGCTATGCCTCCCACAACACAGGGAGTAGGGATTTTTCCTGATCTTCATAAGATATGCACTGTTGTAGAATGGAAATCTGAGTTGCAAGTGGAGATGCCCCCGGGGAAACAAAGGGGATGCTGGTTTCAATGTCAGTTCCTTTGAACCAGAATTGTGCCCCTTATCTTCCTACCACTGCCAACAAGTTCTACTTTGATCAGGTTTCTCATGCATTTCTTGGGGGTTTAGTTCTTGCAGTTCACATTAAGAGAAATGCAAATACTCATCAGTCTGGAGCACTCCCCCCTAGCTCAGTCTGTTTTCTGATTGTGTGCTTGCTTGGATGTAAGTGAATGCTGTCACCTGTCTCAGAGTAGCCAGCCACTGATTTTTGATTTTTCAAAGGCTGATGTTTACCCCATCAATTATGATGAAAATTGCATCATTTCAAGAGCTTCCTGAGGAGATAGCTTTCTCCTTTTAAACTCAGGCTGTTCAGGTACCCACTCAGAGCAACTTTGTATGTATCAGCCAGTTGTTGATACAAACAACCTGAAACTGTTAATGGGAAAGAAACTCTTGTCATTTCTTTATGCTTCTGCTTTTTTGTTAATTTTGCTAATCTGGCTGCATGTGCTATGGAAATCTCCTGTATTAATGACTATTCTCCTTGGTTATTGTTAAAATGCTAGCAAGGTATAAAAATGTGGGATCTGTGGGGCTTGTAAGGGGGTTTGCATTTCTCATGTAAAACTGGTTTGAACTTAAATACGCCTTTATCACTGAATTGGGCCAGGCTTTTATTCATGTGCCGGAGCCATATCTGTTGCTCTTCTTTGTCTCATCTTAATCATTTTACATTTCAGGTTTGGTATTTACTATGTTCTTTGTATTATTTGCTCAGTACTTCCACCGTAATTCTTCTTTCAGCTGTATTTCTATTCTGCTGTTAATACCAAGCACACCATCAAACTTGTTTTTGATCCTGGACAAACAAAATAGTCTGGGTCTACTTTTGAAGTGTTGAATCTTGGCTCATCATTCACCTTCACAAAAATAATCCAAGATTAATCCAAGATTTTCTGCAATCTCAAAATGCCTGAAGCTTTTTTTCCAGGAAGCTAAAGCATTTTATATTACCACAAATTGTTTTTATCTCATGTAGCTTGAGCTGCTTTCCTTGCCCTACCTGTTTGCTTTCAAGACCCATTTTGCTTTACTGGTAATGCCTGTTAGGTCTTTTTATGAATGAACTTAACTCACTAGCCCTGAGGGAGAGAAGTTAATTTTTGTCCAGGTTAATGAATTATCCCACTCAGCAAGAGCCTGATGAATGTCAGAGCTGGCAGGTGGACAAAGGCCAGGGAAAGGATTTGAGAGAATAAGAAAACCCATTTTTGCCTCCTGAGGCTGCCTCATGTAATTTCACCTTGTTTTACAGAATTTACTTGACCTTGTTAGGAAAGGCTTAAATGTGTGTTTAGTTTCCCTGAGCTTCCCTTCTTGCTTTCCAAATAGACTGGGAGAGATACTTAAGTTAAAAATTATTTATTCTGATAATTATATATGTAACTTGCATATATCATCTAAAGATTTTGATTAAAGGTAAAACATAGTACATTGTTTCATTACTGTATTTTTCTTTCTCTTAATAATTCTTCTGTTCTTGAAGTCAGGGAATCATAATCTGCCATGTGCCTGTTTGAGTTGATTGCTACCTCACATTAACATCCTTCCTGAATAACTTTTATGATAGCTGGGCGTCTGTGTTCAACCTTTTCTGCAGCACTTACTTTAAAATTACTTGTGAGGTGTGGCTAGGAATAATCCATGATTCATTAACTTACTTCAAGCATATAATCTGCAAAATTTCTAATAAAGTTGCAGGTTAAACCACATTAACCCTGATAGTGTTCCTCACCTGTGTACCCTATGGAACAAGTAAGTTCTCAGTTAACCTACTGAAAAGGTATTTACTGATCGTCTCTGAATACAGCATAGAGAACCATGGGAGATAAACCAAGAAGGCCTGACATGGCACTTCCAGGGAGTACTACAAAACCTGACATGAATTTGTGTAGAAGGCTAACTCTGAGGTGAAGGGAAATCACAGATAATTTTCTGCTTTTTTTTTTGAACTCCAGGAAAATGTTCTACTCATTGGTATATGAATTACATGCTGACAGTTAAGCAGCTGCATCATCTCTTGAGCACAGTGGGTCATTTTCACTCTCTTCATAATGTTTCAGTTGCTGTTTCTAGAGCATATAGCGTGAGTTACTTAATCACTCAGTAATTACTGAAGTATGTAAAGTGGCAAATGCATACATTTTGTTTATGTATTTTGAAATACCTAAAAACTGTCCTGTTCTCTTGCAATCTATGTTACTCTGCAGAGAACTTCTGTTTGCTGAGGGAGGCATAACCTTTCACTGACTGAAGTTATTACAACCAGGCTGACACCAAGCCTGTGTGAACAGATCGGAGTGGGGAAAAAGGTTTGCAAGAAAAAAAACCCGAAGTTCTTTAAAAGTAGAATTTCTTGTAATTGCAGAGTTAGTATATGAAGCATGGAACTAAGTCCAACTGTTTTTCTCTGGTTTTGGCTGAAGAACCTGTAGATAACTGCTTTCTTTTTAGGGGGTGGGGGATGGAATGTACAGGTCAAAATAAAAGCCAGATGGAGGAATTGTCATTGCTATTCACAGAAATGTAAAAATTGTGCTATAAACCTAGTCTCTTATCTTGTACACCAACCAGCATGAATGTTCAACAAATTTAGAAGCTAAATCCATTTTTACTTATGAGCTTATAAAATGCTGAAGGAGTAATTTGAGGTAATGAGGCAAAAATGTTAAATTGGTCTAGTTCTTTCATTGACATTGGGACTGTCCTGTTCCTTGTTTTAAGTACAGAGCATGAACTATGGCTATTTGTTGATTACAACACTGAAACAAGAAGTGCAAAGAAATAGAATAAACAGTAAGTTACGCTATTCTCCTTACCATTTTAGTAATAGTAAATACATAAATTTGACAACATGCGTGTAGATTCTGAGAATGGATGGATTACATGTCAAACTAGGGATAAAATGGGCAGCTGGGGTCAGAAAGATCACAAAAAGTATTTTCTTGTTTTCAGTGCCTTTCCTGTCAGGCAGCACACAAAGTGGAGTGTGCTCTTAGCTTTGGCCTTGGCAACAGTGGAGGAGTCAGAAAAGGAGATCAAGAGGACTTACTGCTATCACTTGTACCACTATCCATGTAGCTTCAGCATGGTTTGAAACTGGAACAGATCGTTCCAAGAGTGCCCTCTGTGGGAGAGGAGTGGGTTTAGGAACCCAGACGAGACAGCACCACCGCGAAAGATGTGGAAGAAGGACTAGGGTATCCATTTTTTCCCCCGATGCTATTAGTGGGCCTGAAATAACACATTGCCTGTGGCAAAGGAGGACTATGAGGTAAAGGCACGGAAATCCTTGCTGGATTGTCCCTTTGGGGAGCAGCTGCTTTCTGCAAGACAGTAAAGCGTACCCTTGAAGCCTGTTACTTGAAGATGCAAGCTATCAGCATGCTAAAGAATACACACATTATCCAGATTATTTTGATTGTTACCAAATACCCATACCTGATTTCTGTAGTCAGTATCACAGACCCAGAATAAAGATGCTGCCTGCCAGAAGAACAGACAGATTTAAATGTGTAATGGAGGCATAGGACTGAAAGAGCTGCTTGATTATTTACTGTCATGATTGTTCCAGTCTTTGTGATGCCAGCATTCAAATGACATTGTTTGCATTAAGCTGTTATGAGCCATTGAACTGTGAAACAGAAGAGATTAACAAATGTGAAAAACATCGATTAGGATACTTTGATTCTTATAACCGCAGCTATTAGATCTTGCCATACCTATCTCTATCAAACTGAAGAGCTCTTACTAAATTTCTGTTCCTCACCACCTGGCACTAGAACACACTCAGATCTTTCATTTTTTGCTGGTAATCTACGCACAGTGGACACATCGATTTTTATTTTTTGTTTTAGATGCTGTGTTCGCAAATCATTGCAGGTCTTGGGGATATTTTCCCCAAATACTGAATGTTGAAATAAATGCAGCAACAAATGTATCAGCGTACAGGGGACTACAACTGCGTGGGAGTTCCCCTGGCCCGGGGGTGCTCCGGGGAGCTCTACTGCTCAGCTAGTCGCCCACGTTCTCCTCAGCCGCTGCTCCCGGGAGAGCGCCCCAGCCTTGGGTTACGGGCTCGGAACCATCTCTTGCTCGGTGTCGGTTCACCGGTGCCGCAGGGTTTTCCCACCGCGCGCTGCTTTACAGCACCGGCAGCGCTTCCCCGGGCATCTTTGCTCCCTCCTCACAGCCCACCGCAAATCTGCGGCCACTCCCAGGGAGGCGCAATTCCCGGGGACGGGCGGGACACCCCGGCACGCGGACGAGCGCCCTCCCGCTGCCTCCCTTTCCGGCATCGCCCCGCGGGTCCGGCTCGTCCAATCAGAACGCCCGCCTCTCACCCCGCGGTATTGTGGGAGCTGTAGTCCAGGACTGGCAAGCCCGCGCGGCTGGGCAGCCTGGATGAACTGCATTACCCAGAAAGCTCTACGGCGGCGACGCCCCGGGTCGATTTGCCCCCCCGAAGGCGGTGACTTGAGCAGGGTAGAAGGCGAGGGTGGGCCAATAGCGAGCCAGGGCAGGGCGGCCCCGGGGCTCGAGGCCAATAGGAGGGCGCCGAGAGCGCCGGTGGGGCGGGGCGGCGGGTGCCGGGCGGCGCAGGGCGGAAGTGGGGCAGCGGTGCGCCCCCGCCGGTGCGTGAGCTGCGCCCCGCGGCCCCCCGCGCGTGGGGGCCGGGGGCTGAGAGCAGCGCCAGAGGAGGCTGCTCCGGGAGCGGGACGGGGTGTGCGGGCGGCGGGGGGGGGCGCTGGGAGGGAGTCCGGCGTGCCGCCGGGCGGCAAAAGAGCAGCTCCGGGTAGGGGCGTTGTGAGAGCAGCGGCTTGCGCGTGTGTTAAGGGCGTTCCTCCTATCCCTGCAGGTCTGGGAGCAGCCCGGACTCCAGCTATCCCGGGATGGCTGCCGGGGTGCCTCCCGATGCGCTGGGTCGGCGGGTCTCCTGTGGCACCGACTATGGGACTGTGCGCTATGTGGGCAGCGTGTCTCGTACAGCAGGTAAGCGGCACAAAAGTAATAATCTTCACATTTTATGGTTGTTCTCGAGGTTCTACTCGTGTTCTTCGTAATTTAATGACTCCAGTATTGTTAAATAGAACGAGGCAATTTACAATTTTTTTCTCCTCATTGTTCTTCTGTAAATATGGTAGCTTCTAATCTGTGTGAGTTGTTGGGGTTTTGGGGTTTTTTTAAGAAGTCAGAGTTGTCAAAAGGAGTGTAAGACGTACTTCGCAGTCTTCCCTGATCTCTGCTGGCACAGTCAGGGAAGGTAAAAGGCGGCAGCAGCAGCAGATCACCAGACCAGGTGCTCCTTTGATGACATATTGTACTGGGTTTGCATGACAAGATTCTGATAGTGGTGGGGGCTACAGGGGTGGCATCTGTGGGAAGCTGCCAGCAGCTTTCTCCGTGTCCAACAGAGCCAGTGCCAGCCGGCTCCAGGACGAACCTGCCACTGGCCAAGGCTGACCCCATCAGCAATAACAGTAACATCTCGGTGAAACCATCTTTAAGAAGGAGAAGGAAAAGAGACTCGTTGCTCAGGAGTAACTGTGACCAGAGAAGAGCTGGGTGAGAATATGTGAGAAGAACAGCCCTGCAGACACCAAGGTCAGTGAAGAAGGAGGGGAAAGAGCTCCACACTCCAGAGAGGAGATTCCCCTGCAGACCTACTGAGCCAGGCTGTTTCCTGACAGCCCATGGGGATCAACAGGGGTGCAGAGATCCACCTGCAGCCCATGGAGGAGGCACAGACAGGTGGATGCCTGAAAGGAAGTGGTGACCCTGGGGGAAGCCCACACCAGAGCAGGCTGCTGGTAGGCCTGTGGACCTGTGGAGAGAAGAGCCCTGCTGGATCAGGTTTCCTGGTAGGTCTTGTGACCCTGTGGGGGACTCACGCTGGAGCAGCCTTTTCCTGAGGGACTACACTCCACGAAAAAAGGGTTCCACACTGGAGCAGCTCCAAAGGAAGTATACTGTATCCCGTAGGGAGGACTTATGTTGGACAAGTCCATGCAGGACTATCTTCTATGGGAGAAATCCTGCACTAGAGTAGGGGAAGGACTCCTCTGAGGAGGAAGCAGCAGAAATAAGGTGTGATGAACTGACTGTAACCCCCATTCTCCATCTCCCCGCACCACTGGTGGGGAGAAGGTAGAGCTCAGGAATGAGGGAGAGCTGGGGTTGGGGGTATTTTTAAGATCTGTTTTGCTTCTCATTATTCCACTCTGATTTTGATTGGTAATAGATTCAATTACTTTCCCCAAGTCAAGTCTGTTTTGCTCATGACAGTAATTAGTGAGTGATCTCTTCCTGTCCTGATCTCAACTCATGAGTCTTTTTTTTATATATTCTCTCCCCTGTCCAGTTGAGAAGGGGAGTGACAGAGTGGCTTTGGGTGGGCACCTGGTATCTAGCTGGGGTCAACCCACTATAGATATTCAAATTTATGGGAAGATTGCTGGTGCTTGGAAGAAGACTAGCCTTGCATACAGTTCTAGAAGAGGCAAGAAGGATAACTAGGAACTGTAGACTCATTAGCCTCACTTCAGTTTCTAGAAAGATCATGTAGCATGTTTCCTCGGAATCCATTCCCAAGCCTATGAAGGACAAGATGGTAGTTGGGAGTATTTGGTACTTGTAAATAAGAACAAGTTGTGCTTCACAAATGTAATTACTTTCTATGATGATATAACTGTGAAGGTGGATAAAGGGAGAACAAGGGATGTAATATTCCTTGACTTTAATAAGTCTTTTAATAGTGTCTCCATAAAGAATCTTATTTGGAAGCTGAAGAAATACAAGGTAGGTGAATGCACTGTTAAGTGAGTTGAAAGTTGTCAAGTGGAAAAGTAATTAATGACTTGATATCAGGTAATGAGTGAGTACTACAAAAGTAAATGCTGGGGTCTGTATTGTTTCACGTATTCGTCGGTGACTTGGGTGATGAACAATGTTCACCCTCAAATGGCTGTTGTGGTACAAGTTAGAATTGCAATCCAGATCAAGCTTTATGAACTTTAGGTTTGAATCCAAGAGATTCAAGAAGGATCAATTTCCACATCTAGTATGGACCAGGAAGTACTAGCAACTCAGAGTCTGTTGTAAAGGACTTGGGAATTAAATTGGATACTGTTATGAATATAAGCCAACAGTGATCTCTTGTAACAAGCAAAGATACATGTTGTACTTGGTTACCTTAGAGCGAAGTGATGGACGTGGCCTGCAAGTTAAAGGAAGTTGTTATCCCTCTCTGGGGGCGGGGCTTCTTGGCGAGGTTACACTTGGAGTAATGTATCCGGTGTGGGACCATTTCAGTTCAAGAGGGATGCAGAGGAACTTGAGAGGATCTCAAAGATCTCCTCTCTTGAGGAGTCTTGGAGGACTGTCAGGGTGGTTAAGGGCATGGTCTATACATGTGTTGTGAAGAGGCTGAGGGATCTGGGCTTGGTTAATGTGGTGAAGAGAAAAAAAAGTGACATCCAATGGCTTCCTGCAGCTGTTTGACCGGCAGTTACAAAGATGACAGAGCTCTTCTTACTAGTACTAGATTATGTAATAAAGGACAATGGCCTCAGAAGGAAAATCTTTTCCATTACAGAAGTAATGCAGCACTGCAATATGCTCACCAGATGTGTTGGAATCTTCCTCTCCTTGGAAGTTTTCAAGGTCTGGCTAGGTAACAAATTACCTGACTGACTGGTTTTAGTGCTGGTGATAATCTCCTGCTTAGAGAGAGAAGGTTAGGCTAGATGAAATTTCCAGCTAGAGGTTATTTCCAGCTGTGATTTCTATGGATATGATGCCCTAAATCTGAAAATGCATTTACCTTTTTTTTCAGGAATTTGGCTGGGCGTGGAATGGGATGATCCTCAGAGGGGAAAGCATGATGGCAGCTATGAAGGAACACAGTATTTTAAGTGCAGGTGAGTTGATTCACAGCATTGGCATGTCGTGCTTGGTGATGGGATGGTCGTGGGAAAAGGCACTTTGGCAATTTTTAGGGCAAACCCTTCTGTTACCAGTTGGCCAAAATTAAAAAGATCATAATTCTGAGTGCTCTGACTAGCTAATCCGTAGAGGCTCTTGCATTGATATCAATCCAGCTATGGGTATTGGAATATAGTAAATACTTAGAAAATACAAGTCATGTTTTCAGAGGTATGTTATAAAAAGAGACTTTTGGATGTTATTAATATTACCGTTAGTAGGTTTTCGACCTTTTACTTTAGTTAGGAAATCAATATTTCCTACTGATCTTCATTAGGTAATTCCGAACTGAAATACTGGTCCATATTTAACTGTCTCAAATACAGTTTAGATTTGAATTTAAGATGACTTGCATGTATCTTGTTAAGGGAAATTACCAAGTTCCTGTTAATGATTTGGGTTATATTTGTATCACTAAGGAATCATTAAATATGTTCACTGCATTTAGTACATGCAAAACATAGTGCAGCTGTGTGGAGTTTTTAAGTATATGCATGCATTACTTTTAAGTGTAAAGATTCGAGCACTTAACATGTTTGAAATTCGATAATACAGGACTCTAGAGTGGATATTAACTGCAGCAAGTTGTTGATTTCTATGTCAGGAGACATGCAACAGCTAGAAGTTTGTAAGTTAAATAGTAACTGGATGAATTCATAGAAGAAAGTCATCAATAGCTCTTAAATACTGCAGACTGCTAGCTCAGTAAGTTCCTGAGCATTGAAGCAGTGAAGGAGGAGAGAACAAAATCTATTCTTTAGAAAAATAAGTAAAGAAGAAAACACATACCTGTGAGGACTGGTTATTTTTCCCCTTGTATCTAATAATAATAGAACAAGGCTTGAGGAGGCTGAACACACTTAATACAAGAAAAAAATTCAACATGGCTGGATTTTTTGTTTCAGCTAAAGAATTGGAAATGATGGTTTTAGAGCAACCATGTTTTTAAAATTATTATATTAGTGGAAGTTGTTTCTTAAATGCTTTTAATTTAGTTGAAACAGTTTCCAAGTTGAAGCTATGTTCTGCTGTAGGAGAAAAAAATAGAAATAATTGGCTGACCATTCCAAATCTCTCTGGACAGAAAAAGCAATTGAACATTTCATGAATGTATTTCAGAATCTTGACTGCTTTACATTTGTGTGTATATGATATTTATATACACATGTATAGACTCTTGGGTTTTTAGCAGCCATTAGTGTGCTTCCAGGAGATGAGATCTCAGATAGTAATCTCAATTTTTGATGTAAAAATCAATGTGTTGGGTGAAGCTCAATACCCATAACAAATGTGAATGTTTTGGTCTTTAAACGTGTTGTTCTTACAATACCCGTTCTTTGTACTCTGCTTTTTTCCAATCAGAAAAGGTCCTTCTGGAGTCTAAAAGAATACATAGTTCTAACAGTCCACCATGACACACAGACATAACTTCCTGTGTTCAGACACATTTGTAGTTCTTGTACCAACTGTGAAGATGTAGGCAAACTTAAGTAAAAAATAGTTACCTTATATTAGCAAAAGAATGCTAAAAGACAAAACCCAACAAAACCCTCCCACAACTTAAAACATCACCTCTTTACTACTACTGATTAGGAGGGAATAATGTTCCTCTGTAGATGTATATACATGTCTAAAAAAAAATTTATATTTTTCCCCTTACGCCTTATCATAAGTATCCTTTGCCTACTTTGCTCACTCCTTGAATACTGATAAGCAGAAGCAGCTGATCAAGTAGGTTGTACTGCAAACAAATGCAGTGAAAGAAAATTTTAAAATTATTTTTAAAGCAATTTTGAAAATAACTGCTTTAAAAAATAAATCCTTCGGAGTGATATTTGAAAATAAGATCATAAGAGGAAAATAAAACTGGTTTTGAGGTTCTCATTACCAGGGATTCTTCTTTCTAGTCCTTACTTGGAACAGTAGATCTGCTTACAGCTCTATGTGATCTCTATAGTAAGTTTTTTGAAAATATGACCTAAACTTTTATGTTTCATAGCAGTACATTTATCTGGGTCATATATTTTGTTGTAATAAAATAATAATAATTGATAATAAGTGATAATTGAACTTCTTAAGGACACGAATACCAACGAACAAAACAGCCATACTTCAAATCATGCTGACATCATGAGCATGTTCATCAACCCTGTATCAGCTAGAAATGGCAATGCACAATCTAGTGGTGTTTTTGTGGGTTTTTTTTTCCATGATAATAGGATCTTGTTTCTTAATAACTCAGGAGGCTACTATTTTAGCTGTCAGTTACAGTTGTGTATAATGTATTTAATTATGCTCTACAGTCCTTCAAGAGAAATGAGGAGTAATCAAGCCTTAAAACAGTGTCAAAATTTGTATGCAGCTTTTGAAACATGAGTGTGCTTTCCAGTAGGTTCTTGTCCCACAGACCCATTCACACACATGTATGCATGTGCTCCCCTGGGAAATGTGGGTTACAAGCACACCCTCTTCCCCTGGGAATGCCAGTGCCTTAGCCCCACACAATTCCTGTAGGATATGTGGGTGCTCCAGCTGCTCCTTGCACTGCTTCCTGCAATCTGTGAATGCACCTGCTGGTAGAGAGCACCTCCGAGGCCACATGAGCATGCTGAGATGTGGGGCACATGTTGCACCTCACGATGTCTGCCCTTGCTGGGCCCAAGCTCACCTTGGCATCTGACCATGAGGCAGCTCTGTCTGGTGTAGGCAGAGATGTGCTGCTGCTGGGGTGACTTTTGACAGCATCAGACTAGGTTTTGACTGCTGCTCTGGTACTTCTTCTGTCTCCCCACAGTTATAGATGTTCTGTAACCTGTTCTGTTCAGGCTTCTTTTATGCTTCCTGTCAAGTGGAGTGTCCCCCCATGCCCCCATTAATCTGGCAGAAGGGTCATCTTCCTCATTAGCCCTCCTGTTCAGTCAGTTTTGGGTATTCCATTCACACAGAGCATTTACACAGGCACTGCTATTTTAGCAGCTGGTTTTATCCCTGCTGTTTTGCTGGGGAAGATGTGTGGATCCTCCAGCAGTAGGCGGACATGCTTCCCTGCTTATGTCACAAGATAGGTGTAACATTCTGTTGTTATCACAGCAATTACACACATTGAATCACACATTTAGGGTACTTTTAGTCATAGTTCTCTTCCTGCTAGAGAATATTTTGTTCTTCCCAGATCACTTTCCGGAGGAATCCTGATATTCCAATAGATCTTGTGGAAGTATTGACCATATTGAATTGTAATCCCTTTTCACAGGTTTGAGTTTCACAGCAGGCCAGAGAAATGGAGGAAAGTATAGTAAAACTTGTTTCTGTGATGTTTTCAGCCTGCCAGAATTGCAGTTGCTGCCCAGATCTTTGTGGCCTTTTTTCCTCACTTTGTGTTATTAAGTTTTCTTCTGGTGGGAACTTGGACTTTTGTGTACTTGTGTAGTCCTGAAATGCTGAGTCATCCACGGCATCAGTTTTTTCTTCTTCAGTGAGTTTTATAAGTTGTGTACAGACAGCAATTGTGACCAATTGTATGTTATTGTTTTGGAATTTTATGTTCCTGCCCAAAAGAATCGCTGAATTGTTTCACTTGGGAAAGACCTTTAAGATCATCAAGTCCATCAATTTAGCACCACCACCATGTTCACCATTAAACCATGTCTTCAAGTGCCACAACCACATGTTTTGTCTTCAAGTGCCACAACCACATGTTTTTTTAACACTTCCAGGGATGATGACTCCACCACTTTCCTGGGCAGTCTGTTCCAATGCTTTACAATCCCTTCTGTGAAGAAAGTTTTCCTAATATCTTTCTAAACCTCCCCTGGTGCAACTTGAGGCCATTTCCTCTCATCCTGTGTCACATGTTGCCTGGAGAAGAGACCAACCCCCACCTGGCTATAGCTTCCTTTCAGTACACTCTCTGGTGTACAGAGTGATAAAGTCCTGCCTGAGCCTCCTTTTCTCCAGGCTAAACATCCTCAGCTACCTCAGCCATTCCTCATAGTGCTTGTGCTCCAGACCCTTCACTTGTTTCAGTGCTCTTCTCTGGACTTGCTCCAGCACCTCAATGTCCTTGCTGTAACGAGGAGCCCAGAACTGAACACAACATTCAAGGTGTGGCCTCACCTGTGCTGCATGCGAGGGGGACAATCACTGCCCTAGTTCTGCAAGGGGCTGTTGTGACTCCAGTGCAGGATGCAGCACTTTGCCTTGTTGAACCTCGTTCAATTGGTCTTGGCCCATCAGTCCAACTGTCCAGATCCCTCTGCAGAGCCTTCCTGCCCTCCAGCAGGTCAACGCTCCCACCCCACTTGGTGTCCTTTGTGAACTTGCTGAGGGTGCACTCGATCCCCTTGTCCAGGTCATTGATGAAGATGTTAAACAGAACTGGTCCCAACACTGAGCCTTGGGAACTCCACTGGTGACGACCCACCAGCTGGATGTGGACTCCATTCACCACCACTCTCTGGGCACAGCCATCCAGCCAGCCTTCTACTCAGCAAAGAGTACACCCATCCACACACACCACAGGAAGCCACTTTTTCCAGGAGAATGCTGTGGGAAACAGAGTTTAAGCTTTACTAAAATCTAGGTAGACAACATCCACAGCTGTATCTCCATCCATTAAGCAGGCCCCCTGGTCACAGGAGTAGGTCAGGTTGGTCAAGCAGGACCTGCCTTGCATAAAATCATGCTGGCTGGGCCTGATGCCTTGGTTGTCCTGTACATGTTGCATGATGGCATTCAAGATGATCTGCTCCATGAAAGATTTGTTTATATTAAATTAGCCTATTTTTTCTTCAAGGGTGACAGATTCACCTCTGGGAATATCTACCTACAGCACAAACTCTTCAAATACAGGAGAAATGTCAATATCTTTTTACTGTCCATGAAAAAAAAGTGATTTCCATTTTGCAAAGGCAGAATGCATTCCTAAGATTCCTGAGAAGATTTCAGTTAAGAAGTTCTGTCCATCAGAAACTCATGCTCTTTGCTGCCAGTAGAACTGTGTTGAAACAAAAGGTTGTCCCTAACCACTGCTCTAACATGTCCTGTGCACCAGCAGAACCTCAAGCTAGCATCTAAAACCACAGATGTTTTTCTTTCCTTGTTTTGTGAAAGCTCAGAGTCAAGTTTCATGTCTGTTCAACTAAGGTAAACTTTCAAGAACTTGAAGTACTTGCTCATGTTTGCAAAGCTTCTTCTATTCGGTCAGGCATTTGGTACACCATGGCAGGTTAGTGTTAGGTGTCATTTATAAACATTGTTTGGTGCCATGGCCTGTTCTAAAACTTGAAGGATTTTCTTTACTGCAGTGTGTAGATTCTTCTAATAGAAGTTTCGTCTGTTGAACACCTTCCCCTAGCAGGAAGAGATCTATTCAGGGCCTATGTAGAAAAGACGTGCATGGATTCAAACAGCTCCATTTTATGACACCTTATGAGCCTTGTAGTGCGTTTGCTCCAGTCATGATGATAATTGCCTGGAGTTGATCATTGCAAACAGACGGTACTGGGCAAAGAAGGCCTTTGATCCATGTTTACTGCCAAGGCTGGTAAAGCTGACATCTCTCTCCGTGGCTCAGAAGCCTCTGCAGTCAGACAGCTCAAGTGTGTAACTGTTAACGATTTAGGTACTCCTGCATTATTCTTCAGTACTGAGAAGTGTGTGTGTGTGTGTGATATTTCCCTAGCATATGAAGAGCCATCATGTACCTGTAATGATGAGCAGTGCCGTGATTTCATTTTACATTAGCAAAGAGTGATGCCAGATTTCCTCCTTATTCAGTTGAAGCTGACAGCTAATCTAAATTTTAATGAATATCCTTGAAGTGCCCTGGGCATGCCAGCAGATGGGTTGTATGCCTCAGGCTACTGAATCATGAATAGGAGGTGTCCTACAAGATCACTTCTGAGATTGGGGTCAACCTCTCTATTCTAAAAGTCAGTATTAACTAGAGCCAGCCGCTTGCCAAAGCCCCACTTGGACATACTCCACATTTTCTGCTTTTACCCCTTTATTTCCACACGGTGCTTTGTTCTGGCTGCAAAACAATTTCCATACATGAGAACAAAATCCTTGTTCTCAGACTTCTGAGTGTTCAGTTTAAGTCAGGTTGATTAGTAATCCTTAGGTTCTTCCATCTCATGATATGCATGCTGGATGAGTCTTTGGATTAGGATTTATCTGTTTAGTTCGCATTTATGGAGACCGGTGGCTAATAGGTATGTTTTTGCATTAGTCCAGGTGCCATACATTATTTGTTTGATATGTACATACAGCTTGTACAGTTCATATGCCCTAGTGTGAAATTTAATACAGGCAGTGTGTTTTAGGGAAAATGAGTTACAGTGACCTCTCTTCTTGAATACACAATAATTTTGCCTGAAAATAGGTTCCTATTGCACTTTCCTTTCCTGTCCTTTGTGACAGTTCCTGAAAACGTAGATCAAATGAATAGACTGGAACTGAAAAAGAAGCTTAGGCTGTGGAATTGATTTAAATATACATTAGGTAACTCATAATAGCATGCAGAGTAATGGGAAGTGATAGCAACAGAGGAGAGAAAACCTATGATCTTGTGATCAAGACAAAAAGAGAAGGGGCTTGAGAGATAAATACACTAAAATTTTCCTGTAGCTTTAAATGACAAGGGGCAAGGTAGCTAGGTTCCTCTGCTTTATTTTTTTTCCTAAGGAAAGAACTGTCTCCTCCTGCACAGAAAATGAGGAAGGAGATGCCAGTAGAAGTGGTGACCTGAGAGGACAGAAATGGTCTTAGGAATGGATATGGTGATGGAGAGACCCAAAGGTCTTGGCTATGCCAGGGTTAAATGGCATGACAGGAGGGATGCAGATGTGAAGTTCTAGATTAGCTCTGGCAAGAGGGTTGAGGAGAGCAGAACTATTGAGTGCAAAGGGATGGTGATGACAAAATGGGGAGAATCAAGGTGATAGGAAATTGGACAGTTGTTGTCAGAATAAATTTACAGTAGGACCCAGTGTGAATTACAGATAGACAGGAGTACAAGGATTTTGTTCCAGAGCCCCAAGCAGAATCCTGTACTCTCTGCCATCTATGAAGCTGTTTGACTTAATTAAATGCGGAAGTGATCCATTTGCAGGCAAGAGATGTTCTAGTTCAGGTCGTGAAAAGGCAATTTACTCTTTTAAGAAGAGGTATTAAGAAAGAATCACATCATTTTTATGTTTGAGGAAGTACAATATTTAAATCAGTCAAGTGCTTGCAAGCTATGAAGAATTTCAAAGGAATGGAAGAAAATACTGGATTAAAAATGTATTGAAAATGCTTATCAAACATGAAAAGTACATACCAGATTTACATTCTTTAAGAGTTTACTTTTCTGCTTCTTTTGTAATCATTGCATTCTAAACTTAGTAATTACAAAACTCGACTGAAAATATTTTGAAAGTAAACAATATCTAGTTTCTACCTAGGTCCTTCTTTAAGATATGAGAGTAGAAACATTAGTGAATGAAACTGGCACAGGAAATTTCCAGCACTGATTTTTTAACAAAAAAGCAAATGTATGATGCCCAAGCTATTCCATCTACTTTTAACAGGTCCATAGGATTCAGGGCCTTTAGTTACTGGTTTTTCCTATGAGAATTTTGAACTCTGTAGTATTGGTGGTTTATATTATGGTTTGCTAATTAGCTACTTGATGCTTACATGCTGTTTTGAGAAGTTTTATTTACATAAGTGATATCTTCTTCCCGAGTACTTTCCTACCAAAACCTGTTGTCTTCTCAGCTTGATGGCAGACAGGCACTCATAGCTTGCAACTTTCTTCCTGCTGTTTTCTGACTGATGCTCCTATCAGATTCTCATCTGCTCTGTGATACCACTCCTATAACTTGTCTCTGCTAGTTCTTCCTGGATACTGTGTTTCCTTGCTAATTTTGATAGAAAATGTCAAAGCAATTGCATGGCAAGAAACTGTCAAGCAACAAAGTTTTTTCAGTGCTCAAGAAAAAACAAGAAACTTCATAGGACTGTGTTGAACATACATTATTAGTGGGATATTTCTGTTGAATATTCAGAATTGTTACGAAGTTGGTATCAGGGTTTTTGAAAGTTTGAGTTTGTGTAAGAGTTCTGAGTGCTACAATTTGTATGAATGGAAGGACAAGGTTGCTTTCTCTTAGAATTACAAGTGAATTATGCAAGAGAAATACAATGTAGCAATCACTACTCTGAGTATTCCTTAGGCTTTGGTAAGACTCCAGGCACATTTATTGTATGATTTAGGTAGCTTTGTGTCTATCTGTAGGTAGAACCTTCTTTTTCAGGTTCATTATGAACCTGAGTTCATAATGAGTTTGGAAGTAACAGAGCAGTTATTTTTAATAATGGCACTGACACTGTAATTTTGATGTGTAAGTACATTTTGGAGAGCTAGTGCTGCAGTTACGGTATCTCGCAATGTGAACTTGTATCAAGTACTATCAAAGATACTTTGAAAGTCTTACCTGGCTTGCTGGGAGCAGTGATGTTTACAATTAGCCTGTAGAATTGCCTTTTGATTGCCTTGGTTCTCAGTATTTTTTTTTAAGGTAGTAATTAATTAGTCATCATTATGATAACTTTTTATATTTCAACATTTCCTGGCTGCTCTATTCTAGGAATCCTAAAGGAGGATCGTTCATCCGGCCAAACAAGGCAAATTTTGGAGTAGATTTTCTTACTGCAGTAAAGGATCGGTACGGCTTGAATGATAAGCAAGATGTTCAGTATGGGACAGGGAATACAGTAGTATTTGGAACGAAGACTGTGGAATTTGTTGGCATGGATTCTGTTGCAGAACAGCAAAGGCAAGTGTAATATATGAAAATCTAAGATACATTATTAGTGATTGATTAGTCAGGTAGTATTTCAACGGTAAGGAAGTGACTGCCGTGCATATAAAATTGTTATGTGTCTAAAAGCAAGCCAGACTGCATTATGGTGGAAGAGACAAGAAGAAACCTTCCGATTGTGGCTTCTTAATTTACATGTTTTACAAATAGGAACTGGGATTATGTCATGTTTGAGTGCTCACAATCCTCATTCTAGTTTCATAAAGTAGCAGGTGATGATATCTGGTGAGAAATGAGAGATAAATTATCGTGATATTGGCAGTCATCATACACATGCATGGTCTTTTTAAAATAGATGTATTTTAACCTTTTCTTAATATTGTATGGTATTTTTAAATCTTTTTTTACTGATATCACTAATGACTTTGTAACCAAGAGAGGAAAAGCAGAAAGTCACTGTACTGCTAGTGAAGAAGTTTTTCAATCAGTTCATGTGATGTTCATGCACCTGGAAGGGTAAGAAAGGAAGTAACTCTAATGATGTGTAATAAATTGCAATTCCAATGGCCTCCAGCAGTAGAGATGTATTAGTTCAGAAGGTGGCAGTCTCCTTCTGAGCTGATATTCCACAACTATCTCCTTGTCTCCCATAACATACTAAGCAGTCAAAAATACTTTTGATAAGTGATACAAAGAATGCCCAAATAACTCTGAACCTCTTGCAAAAAGTGCTGCAAGAAACCTTCTTAACATGGAACCTCTAATTAAATTCCAGTAAAGCTATATTTAATCTGTTTTATCACTCTTTATTTTAGTTGGATGAGGGTTTTTTTGGGTGGTGTAGGAACTGTGGTTCAACCAGACTTATTTTGTAGTAGTGAGGTAAAGGCAAAAAATAGAGATGTGTCTGTTTTCGAGTGCAAATGACACTGCAGTGTAGTAATCTGCACATTGCTAATTCCAAAGCAGAGGTATACATGAATAGGATGTTATGTAGTTGTAACAACCAGGCATTTATGTAACATGCCTATTTCTGTTTGAAGATTACTTAACAAAATGTTCTTTCTCGTGTAGACAGTTGAACAAACTGGTGGATATCTCGGTGCGTGAGTGTGCAGTGAGCCATGCTGGTCAGGAAGAGGAAATCAGCAGAACGTGTGCCAGTATCCTTTTTTGCTTTATTGCATGATACCACAAATAAAGCACATACTTTAGTATTCCAAGTGTTCACTTCAGTGAGTGATAATTGTATCCTTTTATTAAAAAAAAAATTAAAACTGAAGTTTATATTTAGAAGTTTAATGCAATGTTAAAAAGTTAAAAAGCCAGGCGCCTACAGTTTTTGAGAGGAGATGCAAATTGTGGATAAAAATAGAAGTATAGTCATAGGTTGCTACTGTGACTGCAGTTTCAGAAGGCTCCAGCACTGGGTTTTTAAAAAGTTCCCTAGAATAGATAACCCTGTAGAAGTAGAACTGATACATTCTGTAGACACCAGAGGTTTTCAGTATATAACAAATAATGTGTTTAGTACACTGCATGTAGTGACAATGTTACAAAACTACAAAGTAGTTATTATTTGTTAATTTATAAGGACTTGTAAGAGTTCCTGTCAGGATGGAAATTAATCCATTTGAGGATTTGTCTAGTAAGAGTTCCTGTCAGGATGGAAATTAATCCATTTGAGGATTTGTCTAGTTAAGCTCTTTTATAAAATTATAAGCCATTTCCATATCACAAATCAAAATAAAATTTGCTGTAACTGAGCAGTAATATCCCTTAGTGTAATCTATTTCTTTTTGATTCAAAACCAAACTCTAATTCTAATTCTGAAAAAGAGAAATTCAGTTTTGAGATAAGTTTCTTTTTCTTAACGAGGAATTTCAGATATGAGGCATATAAACTTATCAAAAAATCTGATATCATCTTGGGAGACAGTAATAGCTATTGCTTCTCAAGTTCAAAATCTGGAAACACTTAATGTCAGGTATAAATATTCATATTTGGGTTTCTCTTCCTTTGGGGTAGGGACAAAACCCAAGAGGCTCAGGGTTCAGCTTTCTAAATGTAACTGGATACAAAAAGACTCATTCTAATGGGACCTAAGTTTTTAAATACTTTTTCTGGTTTTTTAAATCTTCTTCTTAAGCAACTCCTGTGTAGGCTATATTTTTCAGACACCTGTATTCAAGAAAAGACTAGAACCCTAGGAGTTCAATTTGTGTCATTTGTGTAAAATTTAAGTTCTGGAGAACATTTTCTTCCAAGTCTTAAGACTTTATCTTTGTGTTTTATTTTTGTTGATACATTCTGACTGCTCAGGCAGTTCTGTATTTAGGAGCCCACTTTTGTTTAACCAACTGTGTCTTGAAACTAAACTTAATTATCCATAATGCTTTAACCAAACCCTAATTATCTCAAAACCTGGTCTATTTCTGTCCTAAAATGATGCTGGTAAGAAACTGATAAGATCATGGTGACAGATCTAGGAGAAAATCTCTTGTACAATGATGACATTGGAAAAGGAAGGAGGATGTTGTTAAATAAAGCTCCAATTCTATAGAAACAAGAAAATTCACAAAATAATTTCAAAATAAAGAACATTTCTAGTACACACCTATACACTGTAACTGGCACATGCGACAATAAATTTGTGATGTGAAATAACACAATGGATTAGGTAGCAGCCTAAACCACCAGGCTTTTTATTTATTCTTATCATTAATGTGACAAAAAAGTCTTTTTAAATAGTTGTAGGTGTTCCATTTTCTTCAATATTTAGCACTGAACAGCTGTTTGCAACCTGGGTGCTATTTGTAAATCTAACTTTGCCTAGAGCATATCATGATTTATTGTTATCAGCGTGCGTGAGAATACAGAGGATTTATTTTAATTCACCCAGAATCATTTTTTCGGTTTTTCATTGTTGAGAAATGTACTCTAGGCTGAAGGGTTCTCAGAAGTTATTTGTGAAAAAAATGGATAACAAAATGCGATCGATGCTGCAATCTGATACTTACGACTACAAACTGACATAGTCTGAATCAGTTTTTTATTGTTTTGACCTTCTGTTTGCTTTAAAAAATAAAGAAGGTAAATCTGTTACTGATTTTCTTTTTGTGCATGGAATGTTGGAAGAAGAATAAAAGTGATTAACTATCCACCAGCTCTCTATGTGGAAATCTTACCCATAAGTGTGTAACTATAAACTACATTGACAGATTTTTATGAGAATATGCAGGTAGATTAGGCCTTAGGAAAGAAATAAAAACTTCTCTTTTGGGGTGAATAATGAAAACTGATTTGAAGACTGCAGATTTGAGAATCTTTATCTTTTCTTCTTTGTAGTGACACTTAACTACTGAGAGTGGATTTTACATACTTCTGTTTTACTGGGGTCTGGATAGTCATGGAGGCTCCTCATTTTCAGTCAACACTAAGGAGTTTAAGCCCAAGCTCTGGCGTTGTTTCATGTAATATTAATGAAAATCATTCTTTTCATGTTCAAAACTTAGTGAAAGAGAAAGAGGCCACAGATTAATAAATATGCATTCTTGAATAAATATGCATTCCTGAAGCAGGAAAGTAAGTTAGGAAAGAGTATGTTTGAATATAACTAGAAATATATTTTATTATATTTTAAAATATGTGACATCTTGGCAGTGATTTTAATTTTTGGAGGGTGTAAATTTTTTTTCTTTAATATGTAATTCTAAACTAATGACTTAAATAAATGTGATTATTCATCATGCAAATAATTATTCTTTTGACACAGTGAAAACAAAATGAGATTTCCATCTACATCAACTTTTATATCCAGTGCATTTTCAAACTTGAAGATTCTGGCACTTAATCAAACTGAAATAACATGGACAGAGGTAATAACCTTTCCTGATTTTTTTTAAATTTAATATCATGAGGTTTCTGAGGCAAGGAAAGCACAATAAACATTTGTGCACTGTATTGTTCTACTGAAATCAAATCATCCTTTGAAAAGGTGCTGTGGGGTAACTGTATTAGTTGCATATTAACTAATGTACTTCCTACATAATGAAGAAAGTAATATTGGCATAGGAGTCTAGTAAGAAACATTTTACTTCGTCTACATCTGTAAATTGCTAAATCAAAGTAAAGCAGTTGGAGTATAATATAGCTTTGTGTCCAAAAGTTTGTCTAAGTGAAAACTTTTTGGTTCCTTGTACCTGTTGAAGATTTACCTGTACTTTTATGCATGCAGTAGAACAAATGCAAACGGAAAGAAAATACTACTTCTTTATGATGAGAAATTCTTGTTTTGGCATCACTTTGCATCAGCAGGAGACTGGATTAGTATCTTTGACCATACTGATGGTTCTTGAACCACATGATGCCTGGTTACCAGCAGCACAGAGCAGAGGAAAAACAAAGTTCTGACTTGTTTCAGGCACTGAAACTTGTGCACATTTAAATGACTCTCCCCTGGTATGACGTCTTATTAGCAGTGCAGTCCTGTTGTCAACTATATTTAGCAGTGGGCCTTTTTTCAGAGATGGGGCTTAGGAAGTGAATCTCAGCAGTGTCACGTTACTTATAATGGCTTCTAAATTCCAGACTATTATTCGGATTTCTCAGGGTCAGATTTTATAGTACTGCATAGTAAAATTGCATGACTTTTCAGATTTTGGCTGCCAGCTGCTATGCAGTAAAAGAGCACTTAACAAAACTGGGGCTTGAGTAGAAAGAAGCTTCTTCATTCTCTTGTCTTGCAGCAAGGCTAGAGGAAGGTCACTGCTGTGTTTTTGTTTAGTGTCCATTCACTGTGCTCTTAAAACTGCCTGTGGCAGGACAGTTGACAATCCTTCCATAGTAGCAGCAATATGAATGGTGAAGGGAATGGAAGAATTAAGTGGCTACAAACACTTTAAATGTCATCTAGTGCTCATCAGAGTAAATCTGTGCATTGTGGTGTTTAAAATGTTGGCACCTGCCAGCAGCTGTCCTCCATCCCTCCATGGGGTGACCGAAAGGCTGGTTGTGGAGCCATGGCTGCAGGCAGATTAGAGTTCTCCAGGGGTAACTAAATTGTAGTGAGAAAGCCCCAGCTTAGTCAGAGCAATTTAAAATGATGCAGCTTTTGCATTTGTTTTTGAAACTCTGCTTTAGCTGATGATTCGTCATTGGCCATGAAGACGTCTTTGGTTCCAAAATCTGTTTTATAAATTTGTTCCAATTCATTTCCTGTAAATTGGGAGACATAAGCCTGTACTTGAAAGTGGTGTTCCAGGGCAGCCGAACAAAAGGGTAAAAATAAAGGGATGTACCTGACATTAGTACTCTGTGAACAAACCACTTGAAAATGTCACTGATTAAGCTCTGAGGGGAGTTACTTGAAAAGTCAACTTTTAAATAGAAAATAATAATAAAGAATATAATTCAAGCAAGTGAGAAATACACTGATTGTCAGTGGGAATATAAGCAAAAGTCTTAGGAATGTTTTAATTAAAATTAAAACAATTTAATGGTGAACAGCATTTCAAAATTACTTGCTGTTATATGTAAGAATATATGGCATTGGGATAGTTATACTTGGATTTTTTTTAATTTGTTCCTCTGTTTTGAAGTATTTTTCACAGGAGAGGGACATGCTTAACTGTTACGTAATAATACAAAGCTCCACATTCACACACCTTGAGCATCAGTTTTCAAAAAGAATTCTTTCATTGGTATATTATTTGCATATATCTAAATACTTCTGAGATTATTAGTATGTCAGTAAAAGAGCTTGTTACTGTGTAATTGTTGATTGATTGTTCAAAACATAACATATAACTTTCAAGGGGGTAAAATGTCCTGTAAAATAACTTAAAGTTAGCAACCATTGACTTAGAAATTGAATTAATGCATTTGAGTGTAATGAATTCATACTTATGGCTCCAAACCCTTTTTTTCCTTATTCAGCATTTAAATCATAATGTTATATTTGTCATTCTGTTTTCAAACCAAGATTTTATATTTATAATATAATCTACTATTATACAGGGTAAAAGAAAAATCTGGGTTAGAACAGAAGTGCAGGATCATGCTTCTGACACTAGCAAGTAGCAGCAGGTAGTTGGGAAAAATTCTAGGCAAAGGGTAAGCACATGGTAAGAGCTTCTTAGAAAGTAATCTGGAATTGTGTGGCTTTGTGAGCTCGAGAGTATATACCTCTATTTAATTAATATTTGTGGATTTTTTGTTTCATGAATTATCTAACTGTATTAAGAACCCATTTGAAAATTTTGCTATACATATTGTTTAATATCAATTTAATGGTTTTTGGGTTCTGATATTGCTGCCTGATAATTTCATTTAGTAAGTCCCAGTGTTTTATATGAAAGTAACTGAGAACAGCTATTCTCTGTTTCACGGCTTTAATTCTTGTGTAGCTTCTTTGTGCCTTTCCCAATTACGTTATTTGCTTCCTGGGATAACCAGACTAAAAATACAGGAACGTTAATGGACATACATGGTGACAATTGTTACTTGTTCTCATCTTTATTTCTTTTGCAATAGCTCTTGCATTTCCATTCTTCTGTTTTTGAGCATCAGCGGCTACTCCTCTGACTATTTGTTACCTCCTCATCAGCTGTCCACAGTGAGGCCCCAGTCTTTCCTGAGGGTTGGTTCTGTGTCAGATCTGTGAACTTTTGTTTCTTTGGAAGCTGTTTCAAGCAGTAGCTGAAAATTTGGCAATTTGAGTTTCTTAGAACTGTGCTGTGACCTGTCACTTGGCAATTTTCTAGTCATTTGCCTGTTGAAAGGTCTTCAGATACTTCAGTTTTGTGCAGTTCTTCTATTCTGTCCATCCAACCCAATGCAGGGCTATTGTGGGGGAATCTCTGTTAGTGAACATGCACCTCATTTCTCTTGACTCTGCAGATTTCTTTTCATGCTTCTTCATCACCAGTGGATAATTATTTTGGTCTGTCTTGTTGACATGGGGAAACACTATCAGATTAAAGAGATTAAATATTGGTGTCTCCTGCTCTTGCTTTGGAACAGGAAAAGTTGTTATATCTGAGTTTGTAAGTCTTTGTGTGCTACAGATATGGCAGCAGGTTGATGTTTCGTATTTTTGGGTGTGAAGCAGTTGAGCTCCAAATCATAGGCTGCCTCTTGAGGACATCTCAGTGTTTACCCTTGGCATGGTGTCAAGTATGAGGCAGTTATGTAGACATGCAGCTGGATGGATTCCTGCAGCTGTAACGGAGAGAATGGTGCCGAGGAGAGGGGACGTTTATAGGACAAGGGGTCAGCTATGCCCAAAACCAATCGAATTGGACTGTCCAGATCTCTGAACTCCACTGCTTGTGGCCTTTGTAACCTCCTGTAAAAACAAGCTTTAGGTGACTGTGCTGTGCATCTGTCTGTCTGTGTTCTTGCATCTCAAAAACTTTGAATCCCCTAGTCAGTTACAATCACATTTTGGAAAGAGTTGGGGGCTTAAAAATAGTTTATTATCTACTAATTCCCTTGAAACAGGAATGTAGATGGATGAAAGAGCCCCTGTAAGTTTCCCAGCCAAAGAAGGAGTAGCAGGATGAGCTCACACTTAATTTGACTCTGGAGAATACACACCAGAAAAAAAACCTCAATGAAAAGAATAATTTGCCACTTGCAGGCACAAACCCAGTGCTTACGGAACTCCATCTGCTAAAACTGCACAATTTTTGACCCTTTCACAATTGCATACAGAACTATGCCAGCATTTTATATAGTTTTGCAGTGAGTGTTTATTTTTTAAAGTTTTGTTACCTCCTGTAAATGTTGGAAAGAAAAAACCTGTGTAAAGTAAAATAATATATTTTATGCAATTTCATGGCATAAGATCTAAAACAAAAGTATCTTTGTTCAATTTGTAGCCCTTTTTGAATTAATTTGTTTTCTTTAGAGAACTTGAAAACTTCAGGATATGTTGACTTAATGCAGTTCTTGGCTTTTAGTGGGTTTATGGGCTGGCACAGTCCCATGACAGAGAAGGCTTCACGCTCTGATAAATTAAGATATTAAAAAATAATCTGTCAGACCTGATGAGATGTGTGTTAGCTGGTTCTGGAACTTCTGTACATATATAGAGTTTGTACAACCATTTCCTCACCTCATCATAGGGAAAACCTGGTCACTCCAATTCACTGAATAAATTAACTCAGTTTCCAGGTCACACAGTCTCAGCTGCGAGGGTGGCCTCAAGCCTGGGACTGTAAGTCCTGTGACTGCAGAACCCCTTTGATGTCATCTGTTCTGGTAGATCCAGGCACAGGAGAGCCATCTGGAAGAAAGGGAAGACTAGGACATCTTTAATAATTGTTCCTCCGGTTTTGGGAGCTACAGCTTGTTCTGAACATGTTCAGAGCAAATTTGCATGAAGTATAATTTCTGAAACATTTTTTCCCATCTTTTGTTATATTAAATAAAGTTTTGCTCTTAGGTTCTTCTTTGTGCTCAAGGATGGCCAGTACTTGAAGAGTTGTACCTTTCTTCTAATAATATTACAGTTTTGGAAAGGTGAGTAACATAAGTCAGTCAGTTGTTAGCCCCTGATGTGCCATGAAGTTATATAGTACATAAAGTTACAATCCTGTAACATTTACATCACCACGACAATAATTGATGCAAACTTCATGTGATGTACTTCAGAACATTTATAAATGTGCACAATTGTGTGCATGCAATTATATACTTAGGAAAATAGTGTTTTCACTGGCCATTAACTTTAAATATTCTGTGTTTGTGTTTGGTTTTTTTCTCAATGTATCAGGCCTGATACTGTCCTGCAGACCCTGAAGTTGTTAGACCTTTCAGACAACCAGTTACTGGATGGAAATCAGCTGCATCTAATAGCACAGCTCCCCAGGTAGCTGTAAACAAATTTGCTGGAAATTCTTTGTCCTGGATATTCATCTCCACAGTCCTTGTTGGCTGAAATATGATAGTATTGATGTTGCATGAAAGATTCATGAGATCTTGAAGCAGAGGCATTTTGCCCTCTTGAGGAGAGTAACTGCATTATTCAGTTGAGCTATTTTAATATAATCTTACTTTTGTTGTACAATAACACATTCTTAAGCTGTGGGTTATTAGGTTTTCATTATACACTTATGAAATGAATGTGATTTACCACATTTTGCTAATTTGCAGAATTAATCATCTTCCACTGTGCACCAAAATAGCAGCCATGATTTTCAATAGCCACAAGCTATTTTAAAAAAATCATTTGGAAAATCACACGTTTTACATCCAGGAGCCATTCTGAAAGCTTGAAATTGTTGCACCTACTCGCTGAAAATTTTATTCCCTGAATGCTGCTGAAGTCTGGTAGTGTCTGTGAGGCTGCTTTTCATTTGACAGTGATGCTGCACCACATCAAAAGTTGCAGATCTTTACTAAGAAAAGAAAAAAAAATTATGTCGTATTTCTTTGCAAAAAACTTCCTGTGCTACATACAGTGATCATTGTATCTATCAAATTTCAGATTAGAACAGCTAATACTTAGAAACACTGGGATATCATCTATACACTTTCCTGATGCTGAATTTGGTATGTAAAATAAGTAATTTATTTATAGTTTTAAAATTCTGTTTATTTGAAGTTTTCACACTGTTTGCTTGTTACTCTTTTCCTAGGATGCAAGACTAAAATGTTTCCTTCGCTAAAACGCCTTGCAATAAATGACAATAAAATATCACAGGTAGGTTGGATTGTGATGGTTTCACATTTTGTAAATAAATGTATCTTTGTTTAAGAGCAACTTGAAGTTTGCTTTTTTAAATTTTCTTTGATTGTATGTGTAAGATTCTGAGATAACTATTGAACAGTGATCAACACAGAGGCATAATTTAAAAATGTAAAAACATTTCTTAACATGTCAGTTAAATACGTTTACGTTATGGCAGCTAGTCATATTCCCTGCTACTTCATAATTCCTCTCACAGAATTCTAATGATGTAAAATTCTGACTAATTCCTTGTTTTGGTTTTTAATTAAATGCAGTGCAGTTCTTTCCTTAGCTAAATGAATCGGATCCAAGTACTTGGTTCTGATGATCAAAAGAATTTTTCCAGTCGCGTTTGTTGTACAGGAAAAATCAGTGTTACCAGGTATTGTTCTGAAATGAAGTTATGTTTTGTATTTCCTCAAAAGACTCTTCTCTTCCATTTCAGTGGTCATCTATCAATGAGCTTGATAAACTGCCAAGTTTGCGGGCACTGCAGTGTAACAATAACCCCTTCACGGACACGGAGAAGAACCCAGAGACCCTGATACAGCTCATTATTGCCAAGATAAGTCAGCTGGAGGTTTTGAACAACTGTGAGGTATGTGGTATTTCAACAAATTGCGTGAGTCTGGCAAAAACATTAAACCACTGCCAGAGGAATTGTTTTCAGTTTCTTTTAAGATTACTGACTGTTTGGGTGCAGGAAAAGTAAAATGCCAACTAGTCCATCCCCTTGTCAGTGGCGCAGTCAGTAGAGCTACAAGACTGAGCCCTCTTTGTCAGCATTGCTAACTCAGTGGGAACTTGGACAAGATGGGTCAATGGTGGTTTTTTCTCAGTGCCTGAGGTGTGTTTAAGTTGCAGGACTGTTAACAAAAACCATACTCTCAAAAAACCAGAAAAATATAGAAAAAGCAGCATAGTCTGATCTGTTTCACTGACAGCAATACCAACATTTGCCTTCTGCAATTGGAAAACACCATTATCCAAACCAAATCAAACTTTCAGCAGATGTTTATCATAAAGGAGAGCAGAAGCAGCATCTGATCCATTGCTACAAAAAACATCCTTGCGTCATCATATACAGCAAAATCTTTGCTTAGATATTCATTTATCAGTGAAGTACACAGACATAGGGGCTGTAAGACTCCTAATGGCTCTAAAATGTACTGAATATATGGCACAGTCAGTATTTGGTTTTTAAGATTCTTGGTAGCATTAAAACATAATGAACACCAAGTAAGACCAAGGAGACAGTGTCATTGATTAGATTTTGGTCTCTGGAAAGTTATATAATTATATTCTGTGCCATTCCTGTGTCAGTACAGATCCTTCCTGCTGAAAGAAGAGGAGCAGAGCTTGATTATCGCAAAATATTTGGGAAGGACTGGTTAGAAGCTGGTGGGCATTGGAACCCAGAGAAAAACAAACCAAGTGAAGAATTTCTTGCTGCCCATCCCAGATACCCAGCACTTTGTCTTAGTAAGTACAAGCACAGTACAATAGCATTTCCTCACTTCTGGCATTGTGGCAGCACAGGTTCGGTCTGGTTTCAATTTCTCTTCCCCTTGGTCGTTTTCCCATGTGCTGCTACAGCCTTAGGAAAGCCCATCCATTGGCAGGCCTGTGTGCCAGTGGGCTTTTGCTCCGGTGGGGCAGCTGCACAGTACTGCACCCTTTGGGGCACTGCTGCCTCAGGAACTCAGGCTCCCTGCCTCGGAGATCCCAGCACCTGTGAGCATCTGCCCCAGCACTACTGCTGGGCAGGCAGCAGCTCTCTGAGCAGTGGGAATGTTAAGCAGCACCCCCGTGGCCTGAATGCTGTAGCAGCTGAACAAGGCTCGCGTCCGCAGCGCTGCGCAGTGCAGGAGCTGCCACGTCGGTGCCGAGGGAACTCCTGCCTCATCCTACACCACAGTGCTCTTAGGTCTGGAGTTATAATCTTTGAAGGGTTCTACATGCACTTTTCTTCCAACAGAATATGGAGCACCCGAAGAAGGAGAACTGAAGGGACGACAGCCTTTGACTCTGAAAAATCAGCTCCTGAGTAAGAGGCCAGAACTGGTCAAAACTGTTCCTTCTGCAGTTAGAATATTTTATGAGCTTAGCGTCTCCTAGGTGTATGTGGAGAACAAAACGTTCAGAAGTTCCAGCTTGTAATTCTTCTCTGAACTGTATCAGTGAGTTTGACTGGAACCCTAATTCTGTGTACTCTCTCTCATTTGGCTCCTGAACCCAAGCCAAATGATTTTCTCAATAGAGATTTAATGGAGAACAAAGATAATTGATACTCCATTGTGACAGTGTGAATGGCTTCTTTACAGAAGACATCTCAGGTTTTAATCTCAACAGCTGCACTGTCTTCTGATATTACAACTTCTTAACTTTTTTATAACTTCCTAACTTTAGGACAGACAAGAAAAATATGGGTAGCTTTGGTATTTGGGGCTGTCTACATATTTAATCCAGGTTACATCCTGGACTTGCAAATTCATGTAGCTGTGTTTCCCAGTTGATAGAAGAACTGAAACTTTTTACTCCATGGGCAAAAGAGTATTTTAAAGCATTACATTCTAATGCATTTAGGTGGAAGACTAAATAGAACAAGGAATCTTGTTGGCTAGACAGAATATAAACCTTATTTTAAGGATAAGTCTTTTAATCTCTGTAAAATAATTAGGGTAATAATGTCCTTAAAAAGTCTTTGTATGGTGCTTTTGAGAGAACCAAAAGCATGTTTTAAACTGAATAAGCAATTTCCATTCTACCGCAGGTTATTTTTAAAAAATGAAATAGAAATTAGGCATTTTTAGGTAAATACTCCTTTTGATCAAAAAATACTATCTTTAAGCATTAGGGAGTCACTTCTACAGTAAGTTACCAAAGATGAATAAAAACTTGGTTATTTTAATTTTTTAAAAAATTAATTCATTTTTCAGATAATGACTGAATGCTATCTTAACTGCTCAGATGCAGGCTCCATCCTAATTTTTGAGAGATCAGGCTGAGCTAAGGGAAACAATTTGTAATAAAAACAGACTAGAAACACTATGCTTCTGCCAGAACAGGGCTTATTGTTCTTTCACTAATGCCTCACCCTTCTTCCTTAAGCTTTGACAATTAAGTGTCCTGAGAAACCCGAACAGAAGCCAGTGGAGAAAAAGCTACCAGGTAAGAAGTCTTGGCTTATGTTCAAGCAGTTGTTTCGTAGCTTCTTTTCAAATAACTCTATTAAAGAATGGCAGCTGCCTCTGGCTTTGCCAGCTCCTGAAAGCTTTTCCTCTGTCATATAAAGAAATGACAAAGGCAGAAATTGTTTGAAAAAGTCATTATTTTTCTGGCCTTCATACTTACTTTCAGTCCAGCTTGAAGACTGAAAGTTGATGCTTGTCTTATGACCTCTGCTGCTGGTTTCATGATTAATGTGTCTGAGGCAATTAAAGGACAATTAACGGGGATGAAATCTGGTGGATGTGTTAACCAAGTAACCAGAATGTGAGGTTTCAAGAGGCAACTGCATAGTGTGTAAATCTAGATATTGAGGTCTAGTATTTAATATATGAAGTTAGAAATCTAGTTCTGTCCTCTATCAAATTTGTCTTTTGAAGTTTTGGTGCCTGTAGTGAGACTAGAATGAACAAGACCATTCTAAATTAAGCTGATGTTTTGGAAAGATGTGTCAGAATGAAGTCTGAGAGAAAAGACGTACTCAAGCTTTATTCTAAAATAAAAATCACATTTATTATCACAAGTTGCATAAAATCAGATTGATACAGCTTTTACAAAAATGTTTGATAGAAAAATATTTGTCTAAGTACAATGTGTGGTATTACAGGAATAACTCGCTATTGCTGTGCCTTTAGATAAAGCTTCAAAAGAAGTGGAAGTTCAACCAAAATACTGAGTTTATCTATTGCAAACATGGGTATCACCTCTGGAACAAACTACATCTACTCATTCAAGATCCTTTACAAAAAATACCTCTTCCTATAACTGACTTCATAATATAAACAGCTCTGCTGACAATGTGTTTGGGACTAATAACTTAATACCATTCCTAAGAATGTCACTAGTTCCACAGTGCCATTTGCTTACTTGTGCCAGGAAGGCCAATTCCTGGTAATGAAAACTGCAAGGAACAGTTGCTAGATGCAAGTAGTCAGAACCTGGCTGGTGTGTGTCCCAAAGGTCACTTAGTTTAGCATGTAGAAATACAAACTCAAAAAGGGTAAATTATGAAGCCGTAACACTTTAATTTGGTATGTGGGATCAAAGTGCTTAAACTGTAGTAGCACATCCTGCCCTATCCACCACAGATAAAACCATTTTCCCTTTGACAGTAGCAGATACAGTTTCAGGTACCAAAGACATTATTGCAGTGTTAGAACTGAAGCAGCAATACAGCCTTTCACTGTTGCTATAAGCAAGTAAAATGAAACACTGGTACTTTGCTCAGTGGCAGCAGAATTTTTCTAGTAACTTTTCTCTCTCTCCCCTCGACAGAGTCTATGACTATTCAGAAGGTCAAAGGACTCCTGTATCGCCTACTTAAAATTCCTGGTTCGGAACTGAAACTGTCCTATGAAAGTTCTAAAGTGAGTTAAAAATGGGTATTCAACAACAAAATATTTCATGCTGCTAAAGGTCAATAGCATGTTCTAAAATACTATCTAAAGAAATTCATTTCACTTGAAGAGGGCTGTCTTCATGCTGTAATTTAGGACCTAATTTCATTCCTGTAATATGACAGATTCTCCCTGCCTGCAACTGCCTGATATTTGGTTTACATGAAGGGATTTCAGTTAAAGTCTGATTAGGTTTTTTTTGCTTTCTATTCTAGTTGGAAGGAAAAGAAGTTGAACTAGACAATGACTTAAAGCCTTTGCAGTTTTACTCAATAGAAAGTGGAGACTGTGTGTTAGTACGGTGGTAAGAGGGGACTGTCTTGCTGGACTGAAGGAAAAGCTGACACAGGAACTGCAGAAGAGAGACAGACACACGGACAGCCTGTGCCTGAACACACATACAGGTGAATATGAGTTTCACACATGGCTCCAGAGGGCTGAACAACTGTACTTTCAGCCCCTCAACTTGATCGTCAGCCTCCATGAAAACACCTGCTCATTTGTCTTACTGGAGAGATACCAAATAGTGCTTAAATGCTTCAATTAAATAAAACTCAAGGCAACCCTTTTGCCAAGACTTTATATTGCCTTCCCCCCGCAGCGGTGAGAATTTGTTTTACAGAACCAAGTACAGGGTTGAGTTGTGATCTCTTTGCTTACAAGACAAGATTAGTGCTGCACTGAGAGGCCACGTGCTCTTTGCTTTCACCTACATCCAATGACCTTCAAGTGAACAAAACCCAGTAGTCATTTTAGAAGTATCTACACAGCCTTAGACAATGCAGGTCAAAATCTGACAGACCTTTCTTCTACCCTACAGTGTTAACATACAACAGTATAAATAAGTTCTCAGCACGCTGCAAGGCATTGCTATTTATTTTACAATCTTTAGCGTGCTGTTCCTCAATCTTATTTTACTTGCATTTGTGTAACCTCAGATTCATATCTAGTAACACAGTGAGCTCTCAGAAATCCCTCCTAATCAGGCCAGGTTTGCAGTACTTGAAGATTTGGTATAAGCGAACTTTGATTTTGTTTTTATCTAAAATGACAGTGGTGTAAACAAACTAATCACAAATCCTAGCTCCCATTGCTGTCCCTGTCCCTGCACAGATGAGGGTAACCCCTTAGACAGCACAGGACCTGCTGCAGCAAGACTTACCAGCTGCCCTGGTGCTGAGCACAGCTCTCCATGCGATCCTGGTATGGCCCTATACTGAGTCAAATCAGTAGTGCTTTAATTTACAAAAGACAGGCTAGTTGGCATTCTTATGTGCATTTATTAGTTACAAGTAGGTCTTTGACTTTATATAAAAAGGATTTTTTTTATCTTGAACATTTTGGTTTTTGTCAGATCAACATCTATACTATAGAAAATGAATAGTATCAGTCCACTTGTAATTATCAAAAGGGATGTGCAAATATTGTTATACTTTAGTTGAAGCCCAACATTAAAAGGTATCTTAATATTTCTTATTGTTCCAGGAACGAATCCAAGTGTACACTTTTCCATGATCATTATACACTACCCTGTTTTCCAAGGCAAGTCCATCATCTTTCCTCACATCTACATGGATCTCCACATAGTTCCTTTAATCTCCAGAGCTCTGCCAGTTCCTGGGGAGAGTACTGGGGGGAAGATAGCATGCCACTCTCACATGTCTTTTCACACAACCAGAGACCATCCTGTTAAGAGAGAGAACCATTTCAATAGCTTTTCTTTAATCTCCAACAATCTTCACTTCCAAGAATCAGGTGTTTATTGTTTCTAGCAATAAATACTGTACACAAAGGTCCCCAGCTGATCTGCTAGACCTATTCAGAGAACTTGGGGGTAGGGATGGGGTCTGTAGTTTGTGGCAGTTTGGTGGTTTTTCTTTTAAATACATCTTTAAAAGATTTTTTTCTTTGGATTTTAATTCAATGGTTACTTCAATTTCTTTTTAAAGAAAAAAACATTTCTCCTATTTTAAGCTACGTGGAACAGCAGGCATCCTCCTTCTGTAAGATCAGACAATTCCTTCAGACTTACTTGATATCGCTTGGGTCCTACAGCTGCCATCCAGATGCCCATGCTCACATCTTCACCCTGAGAAGACACATTAAAATAAAAAATATGGATATTAGCACCAAGAGGGCATAAAGCGTGACTGTGACCTGGAATAAGCTGCATGATCTACCAGCAGTAAAGAGTGACAACTACAAAAACCTATGCCAGACTACTGCAGAGGTGTTAAAATAATCCTCCCAGCTTTCCCATGATAATACACTGTTCTCACAAAAACAGAGTACAAAAAACAAGATTACAGCTCCAGAGATTCTCAGTCCAAAACATCTGTGCTTTGACCTAGAACAGACACTAAGCATAGCAACCAAACCATGGCAAAAGCCTGCATCAGCCAGGAGGACCCAACACTAACACTTGAGCAATGTTCTTTCCGACTCAGCCAGTAGACGCTGTTCCCCAGACCAGTTTAACACAGAAAAATGGAACTAATCTTTATTACCTGGTACGTTTTTAATCTTTCAGAGTTGCTTGCCAGCCACTGCACAATGTCTTTGGAGATGACATAGCCAGACCCACAAGCAAAGGCTGGATATGCAGGACTTGGATACTCCAGTTCTTGCCATTTCCCAGTTCGATCAACTGCCCAATTTAGTCTGAAACTGGACCATGTTAAGACATGATGAGATGTTTATAGAGAGTCCTCTGTGGAACCTATGAACACTGCTAACGGCTGAAGTAACACTGATAACAAGTAAGAGTGAGAGGAAGAAGTAGGTGATCCTAATTATAGTTCCTACTCTTACTTCTCTAGGGCACACATCTAATTGAACACAAAGCTAAAATTTTAACTGTTGTTTGGTCTCAATCTTGGATAATAAGAAAACAAAAGCAGCATTGACAGGTCCTCAGCATGTGCACCTTGCTGCTGGGTTTTGAACCAGGTAAGCACACGCATCCTTACCCATTTTGTAACAGGCACATCTGTGTCCTGCTAATTAACCCCTTTGGATAATCAGCATGACACAATGTCAGTGCCTCCAGCAGGGATGCAGACAGCCACGTTATGCAACCCATTGTCCTGTTAAAACTAGCGGCTGCTTAAGAATCAGGAAGCAGTATGCACTTTCTCTAAGCTGTTTTCTGAATGAAGCTCAACAAAGGAGACGTTCAAAGGCTGCCATCACTGAATTACAAAAAACCCCTTCCTGGCAGTGGTGTTCTCTAAGGGAGGCTTTATTCCCTACTAGAGGCCTGCAGGAAGCAGTCTCTGTCTGCACAGTCTCTCCACACGCTCCCAGCATGGCAGAGCTCGCTGCCGCACCGTGCAGCACTATGGACCCTGCTGAGTGAGAAGCATCCTGCTTTTCCTGTTTGGGAACAAGCTGTTACTGCACTCCCCTGGCCTTGCAAATACTTCGTGCACTCACAGCTAAGAGACATAACTGTGTCAATGCAGCAGGGTCTCCCCGTTTTACAAAGAGGTTCAGCATTGCTGATTTCTGTCATGAGCACAAGCAGCTGAAAGCTTCAGAGAGCTGCTAAGAATTGTCACTTCAGACAACGGCCCTGAAAGGGAGGAATTACAGCTGAGTGGCAGATATGTTATCAGATTCTGCACATTCTCAGTTGAAGCTGACATGTTAAAGCACCATGTAAATAAAAGTCCCATCTGATACTTGAATTCACTTTGGACTCAGTATCTTCCACTCCACTGAATCATAGCACAAAGGGTTCAACCCCCTCCAGACTGAGAAGCATCTGCTTTGATAATCATTTTATAATTCCATAGTTACTTCAGCATTGTTCTCTACATGTCACACTTGCCTGACCTGAAGGCTGTGACTATTACAGAATTTACTCTCAAAGATGTCACTCTTACAGATCTTTGAGATAATCACAAGATAACCAACTATTTTACACACTCAACCACACACCTTATTAAATCACTTCATGAGTAAGCAACAGGCAGGACCAGATTTGTGAAGCAAAGCAGCAAAGGCCTGTTCTTCAATAAGCAGAGGGCAACAGGAAGTCACATTGTGCCATTATGCTATATTGAATGCTATAGTGGCAAAGAGTTTCTGCTATATTGGATGTCATACCAGAGCTGCAATGCATTCCATGGATGGAAGGGAAGATATGGGCTATTTTGATCCCCCTGGTTATTCACAAGTCTAATACCAGCTGGGAAAGTTCACTCAAAAATTCATGAATCAGATCTATCATTTCAAACAGCAGCAGAAATGGGCAGCAATGCCTGAAATTCACAGATGTTAAAATAAAGTGCAGACCATAACAGAAATTTTGTTTCTCCTGTTTACCTCACTTCCTCAAGCCCACCAGAAAAATCACAGTGATGTCACAAAAACTAGTATTTATAGTTATGTAGTATGTACTTTCCTTTTAACTTCACTGTATTGCTGGAAAATTCTTATTTACTTAAGTACCATCACAAAGATGTCTATAACACATTTTAAAACCAGATAAGATATTCAGCAAGTTTAACTCATTGTAAAGGCATACTCTGGAAAGTTATTGTAAAGGACTGATTTCTGTATTCTGAGATTCAAAGTTCTAACACATCCAGAAGTCCTGCTTTTTACAAGTGGCTTCCCTAGGCATGGGAGGGTAACCAACATGAAAACAGACTTAAATCACTAAACCATTCACTAAAGAAGTGGTATCTATCTCTTAGAGATAACTTAAAAAAACAACTTACTTTCCCCACCAAATGTTAGGCCTGTCCAATTTTTTCTGCATTATCCTGTTAAAAACAGCTTCCAAATCAATGTAACAGTCATCATCTGTCTTCAGCAACAAGTCAAAACTCGTTGATTCAACTGTCCTGTAGCCAAAAAGAAAAGTGATGAGATGCTGAGCTGCACACCACAAACTACAGACAGTAGGCTCTGCAAGGGTTTTTTTGGGATGCAGAGGGGGAAGGCAAGAGGGAAGGAATGTCTCTCCTACCCTTGACTTTTAAATGTTTTCTCTATCAACCAAGGCTGACTGCTTGTCCTTCAGAAAGGAGATGCAGCTGTATCCTATGATGATCTTACAACATGGATTTGTGTATGAGTGGAAGAAAACAAATTTTAAGTTTTGTTCTCCAGGACAGATGGTGGATTTACTAATGAAACCGTCTTGAGCAGTATTGACCTCAGAAGGATATGAATCCCTGATGCTGATGGCAGCACAGCTGTTAAAAGCCACTGGCTACACGTCAGTAGCCTGTTTTCAGGATAGACAGTCAGTTCAAGGTCGACGAGAAGGTTGTAGGTGGTAAAAAACATCTGTGGAAACAACTCTGTACTTACAGTTTCTCTGTAAATGCACCCCTCAAATATGAAAATTGTTGTCTTTACCTGTCTGAAATAGTTGGATGTGGCATACATAAAATAACCAAAAAAGCTTAAGATTCTACAGATCACGTCTGAGTTGGTTACATGTTTTTAAGGGTAACTTCTCGTAACAAGAAAGGCATTTTTTAAAGCCTTTTATTACTAAATATTGAAAAATGGCTAATCTGTAAGAAATAATCACAAGGATCTATGTCTTGACATGAAAACCTCCTGTTAAACTGAAAGCATGGTTCAGTTTTTCAGTTACATTCATAGCCATGAAATTTGTAAGTGCATAATCTTGCAAGCAACTAAACTGAATTTTGGTTGAATTACAACTTTCAGTTATATTTCTTACTCCAGAGCAGCATCAGTTAACTGAAAAAGTTGTCTCAGAGTAATGGAAATCATTGGTAATTAAGGGTAGTCACTTACTAGATTCACCACAGACAATGCATTACACTATGAAAATTCTTCCTCTCAACCTTCTGTCCCCTCCCTGTACACAAGCTTCCCGCCCTTCCCCTCCACTCAGCACCAGTGTAGCCACATCTGGACTATGGTGTGCAGACCTCAGTACAAGAGGAGTGCGGCCATACTGGGTGGAGAGTCCAGCAAAGGGCCATCAAGATGATTATGGGACTGGAGCATCTCTCCAGTGAGGAAAGGTGAGAGCTGAGCCTGAAGATGAGAAGGCTCGGGGGGAGCTCATCAATGACACCTGAAGGGAAAGGTGTAAAGAGATGGAGCCAGGCTTGTTTCAGTGGTGTCCACTGACAGGACAAGAGGCAATGGCCACAAACTGAAACACTAAGTATACAAACTGGTCAAAAGCCATCCTTTAAAATACTAAAACTGCTAGTTTTCAGTTAGATACAAATTAAAAGAAATTACAAGGAGAAATGAAAATTTTCACACCTGGACTCTTACAGCAGAAGCCTGTCTTGCCAGCTCATGCTGATTTGAGGCACCAAGGGTCAACATTCAAAAAACTACAGGCACTCCTATTTTACTCACTACGTGCACCCAAAATTGTGAGACAGAAATACAACTTAATGAAGTAAATCACATAAGGCATGTATTTCATGGAACCTATCAAATAACATAATCTGCTGGATCATCTTGCACTACAAACAGCACCATTCCTAAGTACTTTCTTTTCAACTTACCATCGGTAGAAGTTCAGCAGTTTGGAGGGAACATTTCTGTAAGTGTCAATCACATCTACAAAAACAATGTCATCATAGGTACTGCTTTCTTCCTTCAATAGAGCATCTTCTTTTTCAATGTTCTTTATATGACTTGTAAACCTTTCTGGGCGAGTGTGGAGGCTTTTTAAAAGAGCATCACCTTCTGAAAGAAACAGTACCCATTATTGAACAAAGATGCATATCTACATATTATTTCACATTTCTCTTAGATCATATAGGACACTTGACAAAATGAATCTGAAGAAGCATTCAAATTAATGGGGTTGTGAAAATCCTGCAATTAATTTTAAAATTTCTATTAAATGGTAAAAGTTGCAGAACAACAAAGAAATATATTTTTGTATAAGGTCTGACACTAAAAGTTCAAAATAAAAAAGTATTCTCTTCCTCTTCAGTAATAAGAGAATTCAACTTTTTAAGGTTCTTTAATACAAAGAACAGTCTGGGACTTCACTTTTATCTGTAGAGTAAAAAGGCTACTGTTACATCAATTACTCCTAAGTATATGTATCCAGCATAAAAAATAAATACACAAACAAACAATCCTATGCTAAATATAATCAAAAAGGCATTGCTTTGATGTAGCACAGATGGTCCCTGCTGAACCACATCACTAAAAGCTAAAAATATATTGCAGATAAGGAGGCAGTTTGTGGTGCTGAAGAAGAGTTTGACAAACAAGATAGAAGGGCTTTAGCACACACCTCAATTCAGGCTCCTACACAAGACTGCCCAATTATATCTGCCAGGCCTAACTACGAAAAATCAGGAATAACACTCTCAAAGGCACAGCTTATGTTGGCTATAATGGACCTGTAAGAACACACAGACTCCAGTGCTACGTGGCCAAAATCTTAGAAATTGGAAAAGGCTCCTATAAAATCTCTGAACGTTCTGCTGAAATAGGTGTAAAAGAGCAACAACAGGGATGGAAACTGTTTGTCCATATTAAACATTGTGATACAGTACCTCTAACTGCAGCAGAACTGGAAAAAATTAAAAATATCAGGGAAAGATTTCATTGCATGACTTTTTAAACTTGATTTTGGGTAACAAAAACCAAGAAGGGAATCTAGATAAGAAGTCAAAGGGATGCAAGTCAGCTGGAGTGGCTGACCAAAGGCAAGCAAATAAACCACATCAGGACATCGCCTTTAAGCATAAAAAAGCCAGGAAGAAATTGTTTCTACTAGAAGAAAACCTAAGGTGACTAAGTTTGTGGAGACAGCACTAATTATACTCAGGAATGCAATCTAAATTACCTGTTTTACCATATCATCAAGTGTCATGCTCCATTTTGTGGCCTTACCTTGAATAGTGTAGATAAAACCACCTGCTATTCCCTCCACACCTTCTGTAAATTCATGTGGCAGTGACCCTTCCCCTGCCTGTTAGGAACAGATTAATGGAAAGAAATAGATTAATTAATTCATCTCTCATTACTGATGTATTTTCCCTATGATTTTAAGGTGTGACGTTTTCCGGCAACTAAGAATGAAATTAATTTAAAGCTCTGCTGGTTCAGGCACCTGCATAATCACAAAACATCCTGAGTTGAAAGGGACCCACCAAAATTATTGATGTCCAGCTCCTGGTCCTGCACAGGAGCACCCCAAGAATCACACAATGTGCCATGAAAGACTAAGACTAAGATTTTTAACTAAAGTTTTGTGGCATTTTTTTAAGTTTCACCCAAAACTAGCAGCACCACTGAAACTTCCAGAAAACTAATTTCAAAGTTGACAGCAAAATGTAGTTATTCTGGCTAAATAATGATGACACAGGATGTTTAGGCAAGCAACAATTTGACACGAAAAGAGACACACTACCAAAAAGCAAATAACCAGACTTAATCCCATCAGCTGGGATTTTAGCACAGGATTTTTGACCCACATTTGGCCCCTTTTGACCCTCACTTGTCTTCTCATCTGACAAAAACAATGAGAGCTTTAGTCCCCTCAAAATAGAATGCCACTTACAAGCATAATTTTTTTGCTAGAAGGCAAAGCAAAACTTCTCTTCTGAGACAAAAGGAGAAGCCCAACTGAATTAATGATCTATACAGAGAAACACGGGAAGGTAAAATGCTAAATTCTCAACACTAATAGGAAAAATAGAAACACGGTGGAAAGGAAGGTGAGAGGACTCACTGTAATGACTCTGAAAACACCTCCTCCATCATTCACCATCACTTTATGAAGGTTTCTTGAAACCAGGCCCTGAAGATCCTGGCTCTCCCACACAATGGTACCTTCAAAACTCTGTAAGAGAGCAAAACACTGTTACGCAGGTATACAAAGGTTTCAAAAAATGGAAGCCAAACAGCTTGGGCTTTTTAAAAATTATTTTTAAATAGTCAACTTCACACAAGATTTAGCTTGAGTGCACAACATAAATGTTTTACTTACACTTCAATAAAAATAGGTTACACATAAAAGAAACACATCCGTGAAACTCAGTAACACGTAATCACACTTTTAAGATTAATCATGAATCTCTATATTAAACTTTAAACAGAAGCCTAGTGTAAAAGGCTTTGGCTTTCTAAAATAAATCAAAATAGCATTTAAAGGTGACCTGAAGTGAGTTTTTAAAAATCAAATATAAAATCCTGCATTACAAAGAGAATATGTTAAAACAGATTTGGATACAAGCTCAGCTTTTATAGTTATCTGTCAAACAGAGATCAGAGATTCAATCCTGACACCAGCAAAACTCAAAGGAAAATATGGCCACCTGCATCCCAGTAAAGGTGTCACAAGCTACTGTAGGAATCACAGAATTCTGACCTCACATCTTGGCTGATAAGGAAGAAACAGACAAGTGAATAACTTTAAAAATTTCCAAGTTTTAACTGTTAAATTACGCTATGCCACTCCATGTTTTACATATATACATATATATATATGTGTGTGTGTGTGTGTGTAAATTCTTGCATTTAAAAGCACTTCATCTCAACTTCAAACTGAAGACCCCTGAGGATATGCAAAGGAACAGTTGTACAGGTAAGAGTATTGGTAGAATTTTATTTTTAAAAATTTTTAAATCAATTTCTCCCTCATGACAAGGTAGGGTTGTTATACTCCTGACTCCTAGATAAGCACATTCCATTTTGTCTCTCCCAGTTTCATATGAAACACACTGGTTGTTAGCGTGGGCGTTGGAACGGAAAATCAACTTGTTTGTAGATGCATCCCTGTTGCTGTAGGAAGTCTGTTTACTTATACCAACCTCTCGTTTCTTCCTCATTTTAGCTTCCTTGTACAGTAGAAACCTTCTCCAAAAATTCTCCAGCTACTGAAATACTGTTAAGTCTAGATTAGAGTTCAGCCTAATTTTTTGCTTTCCTCTAGAAGTAGATCTTAACATCTGCAGCAGTCTCAGTATTTAATGACAGCTGTGTGTGTATTTCAGAAGTCTCTCATCTATTATTTAAAATGCCAGCTTTATAATCTAATAATGTAGCTAGCCTGTGTTTATCCAAGCCCAATTTCTATGCCCCTTGTTTCACAGAATCACAGAATAAGCTGAATTGGAAGGGACCCATAAGGATCATTCTGTCCAACTCCTGGCCCTGCACAGCATCATTCCCAAATCACACCCTGTGCCTGAAAGCATTGTCCAAACTCTTCTTGAACTCTTGGCTTAGTGCTGTGACAACATCCCTGGGGAGCCTGTTCCAGTGCCCAGCCACCCTCTGGGTAAAGAGCCTTTTTCTAACATCCAGCCTAAACCTCCCCTGACACAACTTCAGGCCATTCCCTTGGGTCCTGTCACTGTCACCACAGAGATCAGTGTCTGCCCCTCCTCTTCCCCTCACAGGGAAGTTGTAACTGCAATGAGGTCTCCCCTCAGTCTCCTCCAGCCTGAACAGACCAAGTGACCATAGCTGTTCCTCATATGGTATCCCCTCAAGGCCCTTCACCATCTTCAATGCCCTCCTTGGAATACTTTTGAACAGTTTAATGTCTTTCTTATATTCAGGCTCCCAAAACTGCACACAGGACTGCAGGTGAGGCTGCCCCAGTGCAGAGCAGAGCAGGACAATGCCCTCCCTTGCCCAGCTGTCAATGCTGTGCCTGATGCAGCCTCAGGACATGGCTGACCCTGCTGGCTGCTAAGGCACTGCAGACTCATACTCAGCTTTCTGTTGTTTGTTTAATTATTTCTCAGTTATCAAAACAAATGGACCATTATTAAGACTTTTTTTAGTGGCTCAATTTCTGTTTGCAGTGACTATCATTTCCCATTCCAATGTTTTTTGCTGTAGGGATTGGGCTCTAATCACACTTCAGTGCCCTGTTTATAGACACAACTTTTGCTAAGTTGTTTAGTGAGCAGGAGAGTCCTTTAGGAGCAAGAGAGTCCTTTCATGCCTCAGCAAGCAGAAACATTACAATTCTCACCGCTGACTATTACTGATACTGACTTCAAACGTACCAAGAGTTTTAATCAGTGAACCTCAGTGTAAGGTGTCCTAAAGCTGCAAACTATCATTATTTTCCAGGTTGAGAGACTTGTAAGCAAATTTTCTAATGACTTTAGCCTTCAGCTATTCTTACTCTAAGCCACTTAATGAAAGCTGAGGCCTGAAAATGCTTCAAGCAAAACCATTAGTGGCACACCTGAGACTACATCATCTGTTTTTCCCCATTTAAATTCCAGCCTTGTTGCTGCCAGAGCGCAGTGGCATTTACAGTGAATACCGAACAGGTGTACTGACATAATGCAGCCCTGCCAAACTCCTTTCCTAATGTTAAACAGTGCTGTGCTTTTTGTTCCTCTAACTACTCCCCATTAGTAGTACAGAGTATGTGCAGTGCAGAGTCCCATCTTCATGCAAGGGGCCCATGGCTTTTTGACAAAATAAGTACATTGCTAAGACTTGTCTGTAAGAGCCCCTGTGTGTTTTCGTTATCTGCTAGCGTTTCTGCTGTTCTGCACTTTCAGTCATTCCAAAGCTGAACGATCGATCCTGTCTCTCACAATCTGGCCTGCCAGATGCTTATTCTAATGCTGCATTTCCTTTCCTTTCCCCAAGAGGAGCAGAAAGAGCAGGAAGATGGAAGATGAATGAAGCTCTTCAGCAGTCTGTACAATCCATTACTTCTTCAAGGTGGAAAGACAGAGAATAGATGCTGTCTCAGAAACCAACCTATGACAATTAAACAGTTCACTAAATTTAGGGCTCTCAAACAAGTAGACAGGAACACGTGGGCATTGCCTTCTCTTCTGAATCACCGTGTATGCTTCAGCATCCTGAGCATCACAGGAGACTACATGCTGTGCATAAGCCCTATTAATCTACGTTAGAAACACCACATTACCCTGTAAGCATTCAGCGCATGACACACATCAGATTAAGGAAGCCCACACAAAGAAATAGACGAATACTAATATCCTCTCTCTCAAGGAAATACCTCCCATCTGCCTCTCAGGAAAACTGCAACCATTTATAGCAAAATTACAACTGCCCAGAATTTTAGCATCTCAAAACAAAGTCTTACAGGGAAAAGGCTCACATGATAGCCTACCAAATTACTGGGTAACCAATGCTCTTTTTAAAAACGTAAAATAAACCCCTAATCATGTTAGTGTGAAATTAGATTGTCAAAACATATGCACAAAATACTGCAAGTGGTCTGCTCACCCGGAAGGTCTCCTGCCAGCATAACAACTTGTACAGTAGTCAGTAAACACTATCTAAGATGATAAACCAATCAGCCAGCTGCAGATTCCCCTTAAAATGAACAGGATTCCAAATGCATTAATTATTACAGAGCCAGGGGAATAAATCAGGGAATAAACTGGCCCAAATTGTCTTCTCTTCCCTCTTCAGTCTTCTCTTGCTTCATTCTTCCATAACACAATTTCTTGAATAATAAAACAACCCAGACCTGAAGACAACTTACAGAAATAGCAGCAAAAGTCCAGGAAAATATTTAAATGAAGGGAAACTGTCTAAAATGGTAGCTGATATCAGCTGATATACCAGCTGATATAGCTGGTAGTGAGAGATCACTGGTCTACTGAGAACAATTCCTTGTACTTGGGAGGGTCTGCTAACTAGAATTCTCCTTCTGAGCCAGCCTGCCTGTATTCATTAAACCTTCACTGTAACAAATCAAGGTACTTTCCTATGATACTCTGTTCCTTTTGTGTTTAATCACCTTCCTATGCAGCCACAAGTAGGTTCTATAACCCTATACCAAAACCAAATAACACTGTCATTGCAAATGTAGCACACAATATCTTGATGTTATGTCCAAGACATCAGATGTAGAAACCTCTTTTCCAGCTATTCCCTGAAACCTGTGCCATCCTCCCCTCCCTATCTTGTTGCTAATGTCTGATAAAGCAGAAAAGGGAGAAAGAAGCATCCCATTTTCTGGTAAACTCTCCCACAGAATCAAAGCAGGTACAGTTTTCAATCAGAAACAGAAAAGTTTTCTGAAGTTGCTACTATTTGACAATGTAATTTTTTATCAATTTGTATTTTCCAGGCTTATGCTTTATAACTACTCATGATAATAAGATGCTGTAAAACAAATACTGGATTTCAGCATATCCCTGCAACTACTTACCCATTCTGTGATTCTGTGAACTAAAATTCTAGAGGTTTTCACTTGTCCTTTTCTGCCTCAAGCAAAGCCCAGTTTTATCAGTCAGTCTGTCCAGATGACTTAAAAGAACTGCTTGCAGTTCTGATACTGCACATACCTCTGGCAAAATAAACTGCTCTACTGGCTTGTACCACAATCTGTTCACCTGCACTCCACAGCTTGGTGGACTAAAGCGAGCACTGAAGATTGCTTCCTGTGAACAACAGGGAAAAAAAATCAAAATTAAAAAAACCAAAACTCACATTAAAAGTGCTACTGTATTACACAGGCCATCAAAGGGCTCTTAGATAATAACAAATTACATAAAGATGCTGCATTGCCAAATTCCAATCTTCAGAAAACAGTCTCCAAGCTCTCTTATGATACCAATTTTTCTCCTTCACTGGAAGTAAAAAGTTAATGCAGTTAAAATTATTAGACATTCAACATTTAGGAATTCTACCATTTAGAAAACATAAATTTGATTACAGTATAACTCTATTTTTATTATGGCTATTATAAACCAAACTCTTTCGAAGTTCATCATGAAAGTCATACTTACAATTCTTTCTACTGTAGCATAGGCAGAAGTTTTGAAACTGGCCTACCAAGTCATTGGTTGAGATAAATGCAATATATCAAATGCGACAATCATGCTCAAAAATTTTTTTCCCTCCAAAGCACAAAGCTATTTTATCAAACCCATAACAGCTTGGGGGGAAATTATCAATGAAGTCTGATTATTACCAGTAAATAATACCAGTTTCTAGAAATCTTAAAATGTCTTGTCAGAAGACAGACAAGAAAAAATTACAGCTGTCCTGCATCTCTGCTTGAAGACACCAAATGTATGTTTCTGTACATGTGTTTTAAATTCCTTGATACCTATCAATATTCAGAACCCCAAATATGAACAAAAAATTGTGCATTGGAATTAGATGTAGGTGCTCTCTCATAACAGCATCTAGATTAACTCATAGCGCTTTGTGAATTTCATCTTTTCCTCATCCAGGACGTGTGTGTGTGTACATATATGGGAATTTAAAATGCAACAGAAGAAAAATGTAATTCTCTTCTAACTCACCAACGCAGCATGTCACTTTCTGTAAGAACTTAATCCACAAAAAAGAGACAACATGCTTTCAAAATATAGCTACAATACTCTACCTCATGTTCTGCCTGGTACAGTTTTACAGTGATGTTCCTCTGGAATCCCACCCCATCAGCCTCATAAAATACCCCAAGACTGGTAATGACAATGGGGTAAAGCACGCGGAAGTTCACGCTGACAATTCTGTCTTCGGAGAGCACAGAAGGTATGTCCTCAGGGAGACTGAATGCTTCAATTTCCTGATTCAAAACTGTATGAAAAGGAAAGGACAGAGGTAAGGTGAGAAAAGTTCATAGTTCCTGAATTGGATACGCACAAAACACACTGCATACATGCAAAGCATTCTGGTTAATTAGGATGGCTCACAAGTGCACAGGGACAATCAAACAATGCAGTAAAAGACAATACAATGGGCTGCAGACTGCAGCAGGAAAAATTTCAATGATACAGCAATCTGCAGAATAATAGCAATTGCAACTCAATGCCTACATATCCACAGGGAAAAGATTAGAAACACAATAAATCCACAGCATGAAGACAAAAACGCTATTTGACTGCATGAATACCTGTATATTAGCATAATAAAATAATTATTCATGTATCAAAATGGCATACACCTCCATTTAATTCGGCTGCCTGCTTTTTGGCATTATCACCTACCTAAGCCCTGAGGTACCATTTATACTTGGGAACAGTGAATGTTGTCATTCAAAGAGAAAGTAACAGAAGTTACATTTTGTGTTGAATCATGGCTCAGGTGCCTAGCAGTCCTTAGTTAACTTGGATTAAAGAGCAAAAATGAAATAAAAACCAAAAGGTGACAGGAAAAATTTACAATTTTAGTTAGGAATTTTTGTATGGCATTTAATTTTTCCTCCATTTTACATTTCTTAATTGTTTTCTCTCTAAAGCAGAATCTGAGAAACCTATCAGCCAGACTTGCTTAGAGAATTCACTCTGTCACCAGAGAAGTCCATCTGACACTCAAGACTGTCACCTTGCTATTTTCTTCACATTTGACACTATCCTAGGTCATTCTTCCTCTCTCCAACTTCATTTAACATATAGATCAAGGAAAAATGTGTGTCATACAGGAGAGACTGTCTGGTGACACAAGGAAAATGCAAATCCATTAGAAGTCAACGGCCTCCCCTTCACATGCCCAAGTATCTCTCCCTTTCTTGCCTGCACATGGTACTTACAGGAAGGTTATGCAACAAGTTTTAGGAGGCATTTGTTTTCAAGACTGGCTGTCTCAATTAAACTCCCCAAACTACTTTCAGAAAAGATGAGTAGCTCTAGTTCAGACCACAGAATTTTAAAAAGTTAACTTCTATACCTGGGTTACTGATGTTCAGAAGTTTGCAGGAGTAGGGGTCTTCTCTGTCCTTCACTGGCACAGCACAACCATGCGCACCTATTATAAACTTCACAAGGACACTAAAATAATTTGGTTTTATTAACACCAGTTCTCTTCCCTCCTCCCTCCATCTTCAATAAACTTAATTTTATCACCACGGCCTGTTTCTCACAGTGTTAAGATTTCGAACCCCTTAAAAATCAGCAATGACAGTCTGTATGCAGAGCAACCATGTGAATCCCCTCATAGGAGCTCAATTCCAAAGCCACACCAACATTTTACATCTCATTACGAGGTCGCAGGAAGATTGGCAGCTAGAAATGAGATTCAAGACAGCCAGCACACTAAACAGAAAGAAGACCTAAGGCAACAGAGAAGGATCCCAAAGACCTGCCCCTCCTGGCCTGGGTTTGTTACTTAATTCAAGATTGTTTAAATACTATGCATTCAAATGTCAATGAAAAAACAGCAAGAAAAAATACACATAGCATCAAAGGAGGAACAAGGACTCTGGATTGTTATAATGAAATGTTTCAACTTTGGGTTGTAGCAAAACAAGAGGTTCCTCTCCAGCTCCAGTCGTGGTTATTCCATAGTCAGGAGACATCCAGTATTACAAAGAGCAGGGCTCCACCTTAACCTATCTTTGCACCTAGCAGCTAAATGTCCTCCCAGAACTCCATATAAGCTGTGAAAGGTCACAACTGTAGATGACTGAAGTGGCTATGCTGCACTCCGGACTGCATGCTGACACGAAATCTGTGAGCAGCAAAATGCTTCCAGTGCAAGGCAGGTACGAAGGTGTGAGGATGGCAGCGTTTCCAGGGATGAACTGCTGCAGAGCTTCTCAGCAAAAACAGACCCGTCTGTACACTGTCAGGTCTGTGCAAGCAAACAGGAAGGGCCACTCACACTGCAGCAGTTTGGTGCACCTGGTTCAGTGGGAAATAAACCTGAACTTTACAGTCAAGGCTGTTGCAAGAGTTTTCGTGGTTCTCTTACCAAATGCAATCCTGCCTGCTTTCAAGTATCCTGGATTACCGAGCATTTCAAGTTGCATACCGCACATTGCAACACAAAAGAGAGAAAGGCTTATACATCACTAATGAACAGTGGCAAGTAATTGCAAAAGCAAACAGCAGTGTATAAAAAGTAGTTACTGCCCAAGGCAAGAGGTATTCTTATATGCTATTAAGCAGACTTAAAAAAATCTATCAGAGTACAAGATGCTCAAGAACAAACAAACCAATAAACTAGGAAATACTTTAAAAGAAAAATTATTAAATCAAAATATTTCAGCATTACAGTCTTCACCCCCCGCCCCCCAGGCCCAAATTACAAAACAGTAGAGGTTACCGTTGGTTCAGGGCAGGATGTTGTTTCAGGTGCTTGAACCAAGTGTTCCTTATAACATTGCGTAGCTCATGATTGTGTCGAGCTGACAAAACACCTACAATAACATCATAATGTTTCAGCTTCCACTGAGGAAAGAAGGACAGTGGACCTGAAAGTAGAAAGTGACAAATATTTACGTTGTGCACATATTACCGCAAGCCTAACTTGCAGCAATAATTAAAATTCTAGCCTTCCAGTACTTAAAAGGGGGCTTACAAAAAGGAGAGGAAGCAACTTTTTACAATGCAAGTAGTGATAGAACAAGAGGAAAAGGTTTTAAACTAAAATAGGGGAGATAGAGATTAGATGTCGGGAATAAATTCTTTACTCAGAGGGTGGTGAAACACTGGCAAAGGTTGCCCAGAGAAGTTGTGGCTGACTCATCTTGGGAAGTGTTCAAGGTCAGATAGGATGGGACTTTGAGCAACCTGGTCTGGTGGGAGGCATCCCAGCCCACAGCACGGGAGTTGGAATTTGGCGATCTTTAAGGTCCCTTCAACCCAAACCATTCTGTAATTCTGTGATTAAAGGACATCTCAAAAGCAAGAGAACTGAAACACTAAAAACAAGCAGAAGAATTATTTTTGCATTCTTGGTTTGGAATCAGAGAAACATTTTCAATATGCCAAAACCTTCACTACCATGTCCATTTCCCCCCTTCTTTCTAAAGCTGCTGGACCATCTTTCTGCCTCACCATTCCAGCATGGGATCTCAAGGCCTATTGTTTCTAACCTTTTGAAGTTGAACACCACTCTGCCTTCACACAGGGTGTTACATCCCTACACAGGGGAACTCTCCTGCTTTATTCAAAGCTGGATGCCATTGCCAATACTTGTAATCCAGGATTTAGCTTGTGTTGTTTTAATTTAGGGATCATGAAACCTGGACTTGATTTCAAGCAGGATTATGACCAGATAGAGAGAGACCTGAGAAGCTCTGATTTAGAGCCTGTAAACAGTCAGGCAAGTAGCTAAAGTGAATTTGCTTAGTTTAATCTATCAGACATCCTAGAGTTAAGACAGATTTACATTTAGTTTTAGCAAAGGATTGCTTCCCTCTCATCTCACTATTTTTTTCATTGTGCTACAGATAAAGAAAACAAATGTGTGAGTGCACTTTAAACTACTGCATATAGCATAGACAAGATTTTTTACAATCTACTTAAGAGACCAAAAATACTGCCAAGTCTGTATTGTCGACTCCCACTAGAAAAGTTGAATTATTATCCAGACTCTACCTTCTGTACCTGCATCCCCTTTCTCCACTTTGAAGCTGAATAGATGGCTCTTTTACACTGCTCACTAACCTAGGACCTCACAGCATCTGCCCCAAAAACTGCTGTGCCAAATCCCACCAGACATCCATCTAGCCTTATATCCCACCGTCAGTGTTCAGCATGCAGTGGAGAGGCCTTGGCCTTCCTCTGTTCTGTGCTGAATCAACATCAAGATTCCAGAACTTTTTGTTGTTGTTCTTTAGGGCTACTGAAAATAGCCCTGACTCCCAAAGCCAAATAAAATTGGAACTGATTGTCAGAACAATGCAAGAGCAGAAAAACTACAGAGAGGTGTTTCCAGAGGAAAACCTTTCCCATTCTATTTCCCACTAAATATTTTAGTTCTAAGCATGCAAACACTGATTTTTCTGTAAGAAGGTTAAGTTTCACCATTATTTAAATGAATCTGTACTGAAAACAGCTACAAGATTATCAATTATTTAAACTGAACATTAACCTGTTAAGAGAAGCTTCCATCGGCTTAAGCTCAGAACGACTTAAAACCTCAAGCAATGAGCCAATAGCTCCATTCCTCATTTTTTCACTGAAGTCAACTGTTTCACCTCTTACAACAACCATAATTGAATTGGTGGCGAGGTTTAGAAATATGATTTGTTTGCTACAGAGCAGCAAACGTAGTGCCCTATATAACATCTGAAGAAACTTGTAAGTCAAACACACTGGTCAATCTAAATACCAATTTAGTTTTCCTTTATGCTGGTAAATAACATTTATCCAGAGGTTCTATATGCCCTCATAGGTCATTACATAGCCAAGAATCACCAGATCTCCAAGACAGCCCAGATACATGCGACACACATATGTTTATAAGACTACAACACTATAGCAAATTCCTGTGTAGTTACATAACTCCTTCTTACACATCCCTTTTTTCCCTTGTTCTTCTTCCATCCTTTGATTATTCTTCAGCCTTAACTCCAAGCCTTCCAGTATACAGTTCACAGTTACACAGATTTCTTTTTTAAAATATCACTTTTCATTAGAAGCAGAACCATTTCATTAAATCAAAACTAAAGAAAAATAAAATGAAAGGCACAAGTCTATGGGGTGACTTGACTCAGAATAGCATAAGTTAGCTTCAATGAATTTAAGAAAACCCAACTAAAATAAGCTACTCAAATCAAATATACATACTTTAATTAATTAGTTTATATTTTAAAATGAGTGAAGCTTTTCCTTATGAGCCTTCCACATGGGAACAATATTAATGTAGCAGATGCTTCAGAATTAATATCCTATTGGTTTTAGAACACCATTACAGTGGTCTATATTCAGAAGATTGTCTTCTCTGTCCCAAGAGTTATGTCATTTTATTTTTAAAACCACTGAAAATGAAAAAAAAGAAAGCTTACTTTGACAAAAACATAATTTTTTTCCTTGCTAGTAAAGATTTCTACTTCCTATGGAAAAGTAGGAATAATGTTAAAATTTCAGGAAAATAGATTCCTATGTGCCTCTCTGAACTTGCACTATTCAAAAAAAAAAAAGGAGAGAAAGTGAGAGGTACAGGGAAAAAATACTAAGGCTATTACTAATTTATAAGGATGATTCCAATATGTGCATAAATATTCTCTGATGCAGCATAATTTAAGAGAAAGCATTGCTGACCTCAAAGTCAGTCGTGACAATTTAGACAAGCAATCAATACTGAGGACCAAAGCTATTTATCTTACATTGTATTTTTGTGCACTTTTAGGCCAAAATTTTAAGTGTTGGTAATAGGCTTGAAAAATACATACCCTATTATATCATATCATATCATATCATATCATATCATATCATATCATATCGTGTATCTCACTCTTACCTGGAACTGCTTCTGCAAGATAATTAAATCTTTAAATTTTCTGATTTCAAAGACAAGAAAAAACTATAAATGTTGTGGTTTGTGAAGAGGGTGAAAAAAAGAAAAAGGAAGAACCTATATATCACATTCTGTAATAAACCCAAAAAGTGTTGTGGACCAAAGGTATGGAGAAGGAGAGGAAGCTTTCCAGTCCAAAGGTCACACTACCACTACCTGCCTTGCTTTTGAATTCATACTGACTTAAAGCTGCACCTCGGTTGCATTACTTGGCTCAAGACTTCTCAGAAGAACCTGAGACAAATACACAAAGCCTACCTGCTAATCCACAGCAAAAACTACAAAAACATGAAAGCAAGCAGCCCTCCCTCAGCTGCTGAGATCCATTTAATTCCGTACAGCAGCTGTAAGGAGTACTTCTGCCAGCTCTAAGTCTACTAAGCCCAGTCTGCCAGAACCTTCTGTCACATTGTTTATGATAAACTCCTACTGAAGCTTTCTTGGGCTGTGATATTTGTAAGGACAGGCTTCCACACAATCCTCTGACACCTACCCATACATGTACTTCTATTGGTACAGGTTTTCACCTCAGTATGAGCTTCAGGAAGCTTTCACAGGATTCTCAGTCACCAATTTTCATGAAACTTGGTGAAAGTGCTGGTCCTTGGGACCTCCACCTGTCTTCAAGCTTGACTGAGAACTACCAAGAGATCAAAGTTTGGGAGAGATACAGGAAAAAGTAAACAAGTGCATATGTAGAGTACAAAGCTGTGCCTTTAGAAGACACAGCTAAAGATGCAGAGCTGTGTCTCCTGGTGAGCTGGCCATGGAAAGAGGGCACCACCGACAGGCAGGTCAGCAGTCTGCTGACCCTACTCAGATTTTAACCACTTCAGCAGCAGCCAACAGCTCTTGAAGTTTTTCAAAATCCCAAACTACAAAGATGAACATGCATCTCTTCTTCCCATGAGATTGATTCTCAATAAAATGTCAAATTAGGCTGTTAATTATATTTGCTTCATTATAAGAAGGTGAAAAGAGTGAGAGATCATTTAGCTTGATTTTGTCAACAAACACAGTCTTGCAGCACGTATCTCTATTGATGAGTTCCCAGTCAACTACTAAATTTGCCAGTCATTTTCAGTGAAATGTGACATAATTTGCAGTCCACAAAGTGATTAAGTCTCTGCATTTCACGCAATTGGAGTGGACAAAGAAAAGACCCATCGTTAGTGCCTGCACTGAGAAACACAGCGGTGTAGGCTTACTTGCAATATCAGGCACCAGAGCACCTCCACGGGAAACCACTAAAATAAGTGAGCTCCACAGAAGGCTGGGCTTTGTATCTTCTGCTACCAATGCAGCTTTTTTTTGTGTTTTTCTGAATAAATCAATGAATGGAACTAAGTAAGCCAAGCAGAAGTTATTTAGAATATTCTCAACTAACCCACTTCATAAGATAAGACTAAAAAGGAACAACACTGCTCCAAAATAAAAAACCCCACACATTTGAGGTTTTTATCTCTGCCTGTTCCTGTGACTTTGCAACCATATTCCTGGGGTTTAATACTTTTTTCTTCTCTGCCACTTTGTGAAAGATCCAAACAAACACAAAGGAAGGAATTAACTGAATATAAAGATTTGTATTCACAGAATGCTGACATGCACAGAAAAAGAACAAACTGAAGAGCAAAAGCAGCTCTTTCCCCCTTTAATCTACTTCACCCAAAGTAATCTGCTACAGCTCATCTGCATTACATGTTTTGCTGCAAGCAGAGCTACATGACCTGCCTGCAGTACCTGCTTTACACCAGAGCTAGATGATGTGCACCCCTGGTTTCTGCAGGAGCACAGTACTCCGTGAGGCAGACAAGCTTTACAAATTCAAAGAACAAAACCTCTGCAGGCAGAGGTTTCTGTTTGTTTGTTTTACATCAGCAGCATTCCCTAAAAGAAATAGGACAGTAGGGTCCTTCTGAATTGCCAAGTGGCAGTAGTAATAGTGGTGGGGTGATAATACCCTAAACACCTTAATTATATAATACTTGCACATTTCTAGACAAAACTGGGAACAATGGCCAAAGCATCAGAAGCTTCAAAATCAAAAGAAACAAAGCAAAGCCTTTTTGCAACACTGAAACTGATGCCTCCTTTTCTTTTTTTATTTTGTGGAGGGAAGGGGTGGGGATGTGACAGGGCAGGGGGGAGCAGAGCATAGCACCTTTGTCTGTTGAAAGCTGGCTACCAGTCCCTGCTGCCATGGAAAAAAAGCCTGACCCCAGGGAAGGCTACTTGCTCTCTTCTGGCTGTTCTATCCAGTGGGCAATTTAGAGGATAACTGTTGAAAACTTTAAGTCAGACAACTCTGGCAGAACTGATCCTCTTTGCTCCCTGCTCCAGTGCCAAAATACAAAAAATGCAGTTCAAGTGCCACTCATTAGTAGTTTGCAATGTCTCAGACAACAGTCCACAGAATAACTGAAAACCCTAAAGAAATCCCAGTTCCTTTGGAAAACACCATCAGCTTATTTGTGTATTCTTTGTCAATTATTTTGTGTCCATCAAAGGTTAGGGGATTGTTTTATGTTGGGGGTGGCCCCTCCATGAAAAACAATGTTATACTAAGATCTTACAGATGAAGGGTGGGAGACAAAGCATTTTAGGCAGAACTGCATATCTACTGCCAATGCCAAACCTGACCTGCTGAGTTTCCGTTTCCAAGGCCACCAGTCTGTAAGTCTTTACACAGTCTTTTGTACGCCTACAAAAGATGAACACAGTTTGCGACCAAGAGTGATACTCCCTGACAGACAGGACAACCAGATTTCAGACAACATCCTTTCTTAAGACAGTCCCATATTTTAGCAAAACTTCTAATTACAGAGCACCTCATAGGTTGTTCCCATATTTTGGTTCCATTAGGCCAGTGCCTGAAGAAGTACATGCTGAGCCACAGGACAACAGATGGCATACAAGCAGACTCTAGAAAATGGTGGGTTTTAATCTGTTGCGTAATTGTTCACTAGTAGAAGATTGACTCCAACAAAACCAAAAGGGCCAATTTTTAGCTGCCACACACCCCCAGAAATGTAACAGGAATAACGACTTAAAGGGCATCAGCATCAGCCAAGTAGCAGAAGACTACACAGAATGTGTGGGGCTCTCTGATTAGGCACTGTAGCTGAAGCCCTACAGTGAGTAACTTCCTACTCAATAAGATTTGTGCCATCAATTAAAGCACACAATTAGCAATGAATCCACCTGGAGTGCTAAAAGCGGGTCTGTCTGTTCCTTCTCAAGTTTCTGAGGTCATTTTATAATTAGCATTTATCTAAGACTTTTACAAAAAAGTAACTAAAGCTTCCTACTCACGAACTTCCTTTGGATAGCACTTGTTCATAACCAGTTAGACAAGGATTTCAATTAAACCTAAAAGCATGTTCTTGCACAAATCTTGTTCAGAAGTGTGAACTATAGTCTCATTAACTGATGAACAAAAACAAAGCAGGAAGCCACTAAAGTCAGGACACTAAAACAAAGGCCTCTGGTCTCAGGATTGAACCTATTTATTTGTTTCCAATTACTGAGTACTGCCTACAAGAAGTGTACTCTATCTTCTGTGACACCGAAGTAAATGTGATCATGAACACAGAGAAAGTCTGAATACTGCACAAGGAGATACACAACTGAGGGCCAAGAATGCAGGCAAACTACAGGCCTTTCACAACGGGTAAGTTAAAAGGAAGACTTTATTACAGAAGGTACTTCCAATAGAGGAAGAAAAATAGATGGAATAAGTGAAGACTGGAACACTGTTTACATTTAAAGCCATCTGACCTATAGATAACAAAAATGAACTGTTTTCCAGAAATAGAAAGCCTATTTTCCACTATAAGTTAGAAGTACCTGAAGTGCTCAACTTAAGAAAGCAAAGGTTTAAAACAGACACCTTTGACCTCTGTGGTTACATGCTGAAGGTGTAGCTGAAGGAGAAGAAAGACCCTTTTGACTGAAAGGCTTAACAATTAAAGGACATAAACTAGTTACAAGTAAGCTCAGGCTAGAAATGAGAACATATTTTTAATCAGGACAACAAGCTTCTGGAACAGCCTCTTCCTATGACTGCCAGGAAAATCCAAGTGAATAGACAAAAAGCCACCTCAAGCCTTCACTAAATAAATGTAGGCCACCCATCTGCCATTTTACGACAGAGATCAAGAGTTGTTTAATAGAAATAGTAGGCAAAATTGATGGCCGGGCATGTCTATTCCAATGTTGTGTTAGTGAGTCCATGAAGCCAAGGTAAATAATCACTAAAACAGGTTATCAACTTTTTGACAGATTTCCATTTGAATGTGTGGTGATAATTATTTGAGGGGGGAATTAAACTCCTCAAAAAACAGAACTGCTATTCACTCTATCTTTGACCTCTCCTGGTAAAGTCTGCAACTACTGATATAGTACACAACTATTGTACACAACTACACAGAAATACCAAAGAATATACAAATTATGCATTTTTATGCCACAGCTATTGCAAAACACTGCCCCATTATAAGATTAACTTTTTATTCACACGAGGGATTCCAGGTGATAGGTAGTAAAGAGCAGCTGGAGTAGTAAACAAGGAAAAAAGATTACCCAATCAGGTGAAACAAGACTGGCTTTATCATGTACTACCAGATCCTCTTAAGTAGTTCCAGATTCAAGAAGCCTTTTAATAAATAGGGACATTTCTTTCTCTTGTATACAAATTCACAGATGTTCCTAAAACACTCTGAATAATAAAAAAAATACAACACAGTAGACATCTGAGGTCCCTTGGCTCATCCTTATTTCTTCTGCCAAGGCAGCCATACCTATATCTTATACATTTTGTGGTACTTTGAAGGCTAAGAGACAGACTCTTGATAAATATCATGCAAGGATTGGGCCTACAAAAAGACAGCACATGTACAGTATTGAGCATTTTCCTATGGATATGTTCTCATTTTATAGGAAGTATCATGATTCCTCTCCTCAGTGTGAATACATTACTCAATAGTAACTTTACAATAGTATTTATTCACAACTAAATAAACCCTGCACAAAAATCATACATTTGCTCTTTTGGTATTAAAAAACCCCACTCATTAAAAATCCTAGTTATCCTAACATTATCCAATGCAGCATGGTTTTACAGTAATGAACATCAACTCCAACAGTAACTGCTCGAAACAGGGAAACTCTGAAGAGCAAAGCTACTTCTTTCCTTCCCCAAGTTCCAAATGATGCCTTCCTCCCCCTCCTCAGGCCTGCTCTACCTTGGAAATTCCCATTAGGCCTTGGCCGTTGTGTAATGAGTTAGGCAGTGAAGTGTCCCTTGACTGGACCAGGAACCAGCCCCACCATGGTTAAGGTGAGGGCGACACTGACCATAGGAAGGAACTCCTGTTGCCTGACCAAGGAGGGAATGAGAGCAGGAGTAATCAGTCATCCCCTGGCAGGCCTGGAGCATTCCTTACCTGAACTGTAGCCTGAGTGGAACAGTACCATAGTTGCTGGATTTTTGAAAATTCCAGCAATTACCAACCAAGATTGTGTTCAGGGTGGAAATTTACGGATGACTAAAGCCAAACATCAAAACAACCCTAAAAACTGGTCCTGAGTGAAGCCCTTTGGCTGTCCTGGACTGTAGCGGGCTGCCACCAGCAACTCCCTGAGTAGGATGTCTCTCAAAGCTCACAGACGCCCTGGTTTGCAAAGTTCTGAGGATCAGCACCCAAAGTTGATGACAGGGCCTGGGCTGAAACCTTGCATTCCTTGAGGCTCAAGGAATTCCCACTGAGAAATGCCAAGATATTTGAAGTGAGTGTTTCACTGAACTCAAAGGGAATTTTTAACAGGTATACCTCTATACATTTATACCCACATATCCCATATACATAAATGTATCTCTTTGTGTCAGTGTGTGTGCATGTGTGAAATGACTTAGATACCCTTTTAGCATGAATGTTGCCACCTCGGATGTATAATGAAGTCACTGTAGCAATTATAGTAAATCCTATCACTTTGTATATGACTTTGTAAATGTTAAATTAGTCAATGACTAAGTGCTTCTAAATCCTTTAGATATTGATCGTTGACCAAGTCTGAGACTACAACTGGACCTAGCTGCACCTCAGCTCCATCAGGAGTTTAGAAAGCAAGGAGGTCCACTCTGAGTCTCATGACTCAACAGGAGGGTCTCCCTTACCCTTTTGCATCTTCAGTCGCTGTGTAAATAATTCTAAATGAATTCTAACTCAGTTTTTCCTTTCTCAATCCATGAGGTTTTCTTATCTTTTTTTTTCCCCCCTTGATCCTCCTCCCCATCCCACTGCAGGGAGGGGGGCCAGCAGGAAATAAGTGAGTTGGCTTCATGGTGCTTAGTTGTGACCTCAGGTTAAATCCAGGTGACACCTGTTTTTGCTATTACCTTCAACAGTGAATCTTTAAGCAACCTAAACCACTCATTTGTGACAAACTGGCATATTTGACTGGATGGCAACTAGAAGCACAGATTGCTCAGGAAAGCATGGAATAAGTCCAAGTTCCAAATTCTCAGAAGAATGGGGCTGTGTTAACTGGCATGATTGTACAGCTATGAAAGGACAGATAAAGGTGGCCAGGACCAGATAAAGGACAGAAAAGGAATTATTTGCAAAATGCTAGGTACCTGGTTAGAAGCTGCTTATCAAGATAGCAAGACTAACAATAAAAGGGTACTATACCTAAGGGAAGAAATAAAAGTCCTAAAGGCAACTGAATTAATACTGTCTTTGAAAACAGAGCAGCTGCAAAATCAGTTAAAGGAAGAAAATGAGAAAAAAAATTTGGAGGAAAACATCAGACTTATGTTTATGTGGGCTCTCCATCCTCCTGACATTGTACAGATTAGGAAGTTAATTTATCCCCTGAAAAACGAGATGGGAACATATGGGACGACCCTGATGACAGCAAACAGAGGAAAGCTGATTCTTTGTTTCCCTCAGATTCCTCTGAATATGAGCCTAGACCCATCACTAAAGCAAAATACATTCTCATTCCTGTTGGCCCTCAACAACTGATAAAATTCCACACAGATACAGGAGCACAAATTTCGATATTAATGCAACAGAATGCTGAGAAGCTGGGTGTACAACTTGGACAGCACAGAGTTAAAACCACTGCAGTGAATGGAGCAAGTGTTATTAGCCAGACCACAAAAGTTAATTTATGGCTCAGGGCGAGAAGAGAATGTTGTCTACTTGCTTTGCAGCGAAAGATCACAATGGAACTACTTTGGGTTTTGATATTTTGAATATCCAAGCCTGGTGCCCGATGGTCAGCAGTGTGTGGTCCTTTGGTTCAAATCTTGCCCCTAAACCTGACAGAAACCAGGGGGTACAGTGCATGTACTCTGTGCAGTCCCTGCACTCCCGATCCAAAGATTACCTGTGTACTGCAACGCCGGACTCCTGCTGCGGCATGAAATGGAAATTCCAGGGTAACAGCAGACTTAGAAAAACAGCACATTATTTCCAGAACCCACTGTACAATTCACCCACCTGGCCAGTCTGAAAACTGGATGGGAGGTGGCATCTAGCAATTGATTATCAGCTCTTAAATGCCAACATGGCCCCACTAAGAGCTGCAGTACCCAACATTGCAACTTTAACAGCTACAAGGAGCCACACACTGTGGACAGCAGCGCCAGGTGTGACAGATGTGTCCTTTATGGTCAGTCCCCTTGCAGGAGGATAAAAAGAAACTTTGTTTTACTTGGGAAGTTCACAATATAACTTTAACAGACTTCCACAGGGGTATAAACATTCACCCACAATTGCTCATCCCATGTTTACTGAACTTTCACACACAGTCTCACTCTCTCAGAATGTGAAACTGTACAGATCTATAGCACATATTCTAATTAAAGGAAATTCCCTTGAAAAGGTGGGGCAAGCGGCAGCAGCAGCACAGCAAGCACTGCACAAGGCAGAAGTTGAGATGGCACCCGAAAAGTGTCAGGGACCAAGAAGAGGATTAAAGTTTTTGAGCACTTGGTGCACAGGGGGTAGTGTGGTGATACCTCCAAATCTTAAGAAAAATAGAACATTTGCAAATGCCCCATTCTAAAAAAAAGTAACAGCAGCTTATGGGTACTTTAAGGTACTGGAAGAAACATATACCTGGATTTCCTATCATTTCTCACCCACTGTACTCACTTTTAGGAAAGGAAAATCACTTTGTAAATGTTAAATTAGTCACTGATTAAGTGCTGCTAAATCATTTAGATATAAACCATTGATCAAGTTGGAGACCAAGACTGAACCTAGCTGCACCTAAGCTCCATCAGGAGTTTAGAAAGCAAGGGGATCCACCCTAAACCTTGTGATCTGACCAGAGTCAGCCCTTATGCTTTTGAGGCTTTGGTCTCTATGTAAATCATTCTAAATTAATTCTAAGTGGATTTTCCTTAGGATGTTTCATCCATGTAGTAAGCAACAGAGAGAACTTTGACATCCAAGTTTGTTAAGTTGCTCTTCTACAAATTTGTGTTACTCCTACTAATACCTTTAACAGTGATTATTTAATGACTTAAACCACTCACTCACACCAACACCAACTGAGAAACTTCTGCATTTTCTTTAGAAATGTTTGTTAGTGGAAAACACATTTATGTGGGAAAGGTTGTCACAAGATTCCACATTGCCACTTTTAACTCCAAATTAATGCTCTGAAGCTCCAAAATGGCCCCATGAAAGAGGAACAAAACCAGCCATGCAATTCAAATGCATGTCAGGCTAGAAGTTCAACAATTAGAATTCCTATTCTTTTATAATTCAAGCGTGACCACTGCTGATTTGATATGCAAGAGCCAGAATACACAGAGACACCCATACAACTCTGCAGCCTTCAGACTATGCAAATGTACTGACCTTGCTTCTTGCCTATTTGCATTATTAATTGCCACTGGAAATCAGCAGACTCTTGTTTCCTCACAGCTGTGCACACCCTGCACAGGGAACAGGCACCAGTTGCAGAGTGCGGCTCCATTAGTGAACAGGCTACTGGGTCACTAAATACTTCTAAGCACATCCCAAGTGAAAAAACACCATTACGTGTTCACGCACAGTATTTTTTAATATTGTCAAACAGCACCTGTGGGTAGCTGACAAAAGTTTCTGTTCCAACAGATGCCCGTTTCCTCCAGGCACCAAGATTTGTGGCCTGAAAACTACACCTCATTTTATAAGGAGCACAAGGTAAGCCCTCAGGGGTCGGATTTCACTGGGGTTGGATCATACCCGGCCCTATGAATAGCTTTTTGCAGCACAGGGGCTTTACAGACCGCTGAGGCAAACGCAGCGCAGTGCAAAGAGCTATTCCTAGGACCGGGAATGACGCGATACGAGCGAGATCGGTGGGAAATTCTTCCCCACGTGCCTCGGTGGGAGCGGGAGGGCACCCGTGGCGCAGGAGGCGCTCGCAAGCGGGAGCTGCTGCTCCGCACCCGCGGCAGCCCCGCACCGCGACCGGGCTCGGCACCTCCTGTTCGGGCGGCGCAGCCCGCGCTGCTCTCCGCCGCTCCATGGTACGAGGCGCTCCCTCCCCGTGAACCCCGCGGGTACTCCGGGCGCTGCTCCCGCTGCCCCGGGCACAGCATCCCCCCAGCCCTCCCCTCGCCTCCCGCCCGCCTTGCCCCGGCCC
>VXAZ01009477.1:3983652-4089357 GCA_013399875.1 Gymnorhina tibicen
GACCGCGCCTCGCCGAGACCGCTCGGCTGCCCCCCGGCTGCCCCCCAGCCGGGGCACCAACTGCGGGGGAAACCTCCCGGGGTAATTGTTATTCGATAGTCCGCTGAATGCCCCTTCTCAAAAGTCGTTGCGTTAGGAACAAAATAGCTTTCCAGAACAATCTTGTAGTAATCCAGTAAAGAGGAGAGAGCGCTTCGCCTTGGCAAAGACCTGCTACGGCGCTCACAAACTGCTTGTGGAGTATTTTATTCCAGGAAGTAACGTGTTCTTTGACTGAAATTCCGGGGGGGTTGTTAGACAATCAAAGTGCCCTTAACTGCGGCTGGATCACGGCCAAGAATCCTTAAATTCGTTATGAAATGTCAGTAATCCGAGCCTGGCTTCACGTGTTACCTTCAGCCACCACTGCGAGAAGCTGGGTACCTACGGATTGACCCGCCGTCTGCAGAACTCTGTCCTGGCTAGAAGGGTTTAAATACGATCAGATGAAGGTGAGCATAATATTATCAGCACCTTGAGAATTTATGTGTCTTCTGCACACAGGTAACTAGGAGAAATTTGTTTCCTCAGACTGCCCCAGGATAACTCTACCTAGAAAAGTGATGTGGATAAATAAGCAAAGGCTCAGAATCAGAGGCTCACAGAATGGGTCATGTTGGAAGGAACCACAAAGGATCATATGGTCCAAGCTCCCTGCTCGAGCAGGGTCATCCTAGAGCACGTAGCACAGGCTTGTATCCAGATGGTTCTTGAACATGAGGCAGACTCCACAACCTCTTCAGAAAATCTGTTCCAGTGTGTGGTCACTTGGACAGTAAATAATTTCTTCCTCAAGTTCAGGTGGAACTTTTTGTACATCAATTTCTGCCTTTTGCTGCTTGTTAATGTATAAACTAAAACTAAATTACTAATTACAACTGTTAGTCTATTAGAAACACATTAAATTCGTAACAGAACCTGACCTGTATGAAGTAGAATTGAAAGAAATTTTTTTTTTTCAAAAAGAAGACTAAATTTAGTTTTTCTGAAATACCCAAGCCATGAAAAGTGTTTGGAAAATGCCTACAGTCCTTTCAAACTGCTTAGCTAAGATGAATCTTTCATCAAGTGGAGTGAGATACTAGAAGACAAACCAATGATTTTAACCTTTTTATATTAGTTTTAAAAGCAGGAGGAAAATGTGTTGGAAATACCTCCGTTTTAGTTTGCTGCATACTTAAAACATTTAATATGCAATTGAGTACTTGTCAGCAAATAGTAGTACTAGGGGAAGCATTTACACAAAAAAATGCTATTATTAATCACTATTTACATTTGACTTGCCTTTCAGCAAGTTCAGCTGCAGAAATAAAAACTGGTCCAACTACTAATATTTATCTATATTTGCTTACATTCCTTGTACCCAATATGTTAGGTTCTCTCCCCATGGCAGATGTTCTGATGGGGATTGATCTTATAAACATACCTGGGAGTGATTATTTCTTTGCAGGCAAAACAGAGTACCCAATCCTTTAATATCTTACTTTCCCTATGGTATTACCTACCGTCTTCAAGGATAAGTAACTGTATTACCTACAAACCAGGAGAAATCTGCTTCTCCACATTATACAAACAGGACATCCAGGTCAAAAGGATGATACCTACACGTTTTTGTTAGTCGTGTAGGAAATGTTTACAAACACAGTGTAGTTGTAGAGGATTGGCCTTTCCTAATCCATTTTTCTGTTGTGTTCTCTATGAGGTTTTTAAAGCCAAAGATTTTACCTAAGCCTCCCAACTTCATCACTGTCTGTATGATAGTGACAGTGTGCACCTGTATGTAAATCATGAGGTGATCAGACCCAACCATTAACCCAATTTCCAGAAGTTCCCATAAGTAAAGAAGTTTCAATTCTTGAGGGCTTTTACGAGGACTAGTATTTTGGGGAAGCAAGCTGATATTGGAGTGTCTAAACATGGTTTCAAGGCACCTAGTTTTAAGCATGCTTTTAAAAAAGTGCCCATATAAAAAATTAGATATTTTCCAAGATTTAAGAATCGTGAATATGTATACTATGAAAAGAAAAATTCATCTGGAATAAACCTTTTAGATAATTTTAAATTACTTTCCTGAGAAACAAGAATTTTGAGTTGGGTTATATTTTGATTCGGGTTATAACAATTCTATTAAAAATATACCATTTTCATTATGCTCTTTCTGAGCAGATTTACTCTTCTGACAGTACAGACTTAGAGGATACCTCTGGCGTACAGATTGTAGTCCAGGCACAACATATTGGCCACAAGAGCTGGAGACAGAAGAGACAGAAATTTTATTCCCTAGGCTGCTTGCAAACTTAAGATGCTTCTGTTAAATTTGCATAGTCTCTCTGGATAAGCATCTCCTGTCTGACACAGAGAAGACATGATGGATACCAGAGCTGTACCCATCAACCAAAGATAGCCAGTCCATAGCATTCAGATTTTTTTAATGTTTGTTTGCCTAATTATTGCCCCCAGTGGGCAGCTGGGATATTTTTAGGACGGCAGCAGCAGCAGAGAAGAGCAAGAATCAGTGTGGAGCTGTGTATATTTTAGCAGAGTTCATCCCCAGGGGGTTGTGATTTATTGATCTCTGTGTGCTCCATCTGAAAGCAGAGGAAGGTCTGGTGAGAGACTCCATTTTAGGGTTTTGGGGCTTAACTTTCTCCCCACATAGCAGTAGCACTGATATATAACATTTCACAAAATCTTTGTGCCTTTAGTTTTTTAAAGAAAAAATACTAAAAGAGATTACAGATCAGTGTATGAAGGGCTTCATTAGTTTAAAGGGTTATAAATTTGCATCCCAAGAATGTGTTTTATTCTTTTTCCAGTGTTCATAATCTAAACAGATTCACTGTCCTATTGAGGATTTGTCAATCCTTTCCTTACCTTTCTTAGGGTTTTACAAGAAATAGATTTTGCTTATTTTCCCAAAAAGAAGAAATGTCTTACTGCTTCCCCTTTCTGCTTTCTGATCCAATGAAGTGCAGATGCACAGGAATTCCCAGACTCCTTTGGAAGTGCCTAGTGTTACTCCATCCTAGGTGCAGGATCTGACATTTCACTTGTTAAATTTTATCCCTTTAATCACTACCCAGTGTTCAGATCTATCTAGATCCCTCTGTAAAGCCCCCTACAGAGTCAACAGCACCTCCCAGTTTGGTGTCACCAGCAGATCTTTTAGTGGTGTGCTCATCTCCTGCATCCAGATTGTTGATAAATCTATTGAACGGAACTGGCTCTAGACCTGAGCCCTGACAAACTTCCGTGGTCACCAGCCACATGTGGCCCCTCTCACTACGGCCCTTTGAGCTCTGCCTGCCCTTCAGCCAGTTCTTCAGCCAACGCATCATGAACCTGCTCATCCCACAGTTGGACAACTTGTCCACAAGGGTGCTGTGAGAGACATCATCAAAAGCCTCCCTAAAATCCAGAAGAACTATATCCACCTTCTTCCCTTCATCCAGTAGGCAGTGACCCTCTCATAGAAGAATATCAAATTAATTAAACAGAACTTTCCTTTTGAGAACCCATATTGACTGTGTCTGATGACTGCATTATTCTTTAAATGCCTTTCCATAGTACACAGTATAATCTTCTTAATTTTTCCACTTAACATTTTCCAAATTAACTTCCAGTTAAGGAAGCTTTGTTTAAAATTGTCTATTATTTTGCTGGCCCTTTTATTTTTTTAATTCAGTTTTTATGTCTTCTTGTCTGTTTGGAGAAGTGGCTTTAAGTTTTGCTTAATTAGGTCACAGTTACCCAAACTTACCAATATAGCAATAATAAGTTTTACAGTCTAAGTTGACTCCTTGACATCTTCATGACAATCAAAAATAGAAATGGACTCAAAACTGCCCGTATGGCAGCAGCTAAATCTTGACAAGCACATCTCAGAGAGCAAATGGGAATGTCTTGCAGAGATGTGGAACATCAAATATTCAATAATCAGGCAGCAGCCAGCTGGTGGGGTTAGCTACTTCGTGTGCAGCTAGAATACAGTTATTTTTAACAAGTAGCACAAAGACTTCAGGTTGCATGTACAGAAGAGAATAAAGTTTGTAGAAAGTCATGTTGAGACCTACAACAGCAAATATGCTTTTTAATCACCTGCCTGGTAAAGAGATAAGATGTTGGGGAATTGCAAAGCAAATTGGCCACATATCATTTATAATTTCATTATTATCTATCACTGGATAGATAGTATTCAGGCTATATTTAATTTAAAACAATTTACATGACCTGGTGCTATTTTTCCCTCACGTTGCTTACCTTGCCCTAGGATGGATGTGCTCTGCTGGAGAAAACAGCAGGTGGCTGCTTCATTTGTTGCAGCAGATGCAAGGTCAGTGAGCTGGGACCACAAAATAGGGGTTATGAGGCTAAGGGTCATTGCTGCTTGGGAGAACCAACAAGACCAGGAAAATCACTAAGCTAGATCTTTCACATTGGTTTTTTTCCCTTAGTTTCTGTGTGTTTGACTTGCAAAAGGCATTCCAGTTTGTAGAGCTGAGGACTCAGAGCTGAAGGCTGAGCAAATGGGAACATTGTGTGAGATGCTGAAAGAGCTAACTCTGGAGCAGCAGGTACTCACAATCTGTCCAGGCTCTGCCTCAGCTTCCCACTGTAAGATGCAAATAGTTCCACCCTCATATTCCTCCAGGATACTGTGGAGATACTTTGTGAAGCAATCCGTGATGAGCACCACAGTGAAGCTCATCAGGGAACGGTTCTACATGGAAAGCAGAATTTGTGAGTAAATCAGGCCTGGGGCTACACAATGAATAACAACACCAAAATAGTACTGACTAACTGCTCATTAACTGAGCACTGCCTGTACTGTGCCTTGTGGGAATTCCTGCAGTGGTGATCTGGGATAGTAGTACATACCAATGAGAGAAGCAAATGGAATATGCATAAACAAAGCTACCTCTGACATTTCCTGAACAAGTGCTTAACTTGGCCTCTTTGATGATCTTTTAATGTATTTTTTTCATTTATTCAGATTCTGTTTAAGTATCCTCAATTGTATTCACACCCCCATTGCAAGTATTTGTTTAGCTGGCATGGACAGAACTGTAAAGAAACGTAATCACTTTTATGGCTGCCTGATTTCTATTTCATGGTTGCTTTCTGTAGTAATTTTCCCAAGTGTGAAGCAAACTCTCAGAACAAAAAGAGCATGTGAAGTCTGAGAAGGAAGACATCAGAGAGGCTGCTATCTGTAACATTCTTTATATTCTCAAAGTTTCTGTAGAGGAATTTTTTTCTCAAGAATCTTATCACCTGAAGTTTTGTCACTCGATCTTTTAAGGGTATGACTGACATGTTCATATCAGCACTGCAGATATATATATTGGAAATCTATTTATGTGTATTGTGTTCTGATGAGTAGGATAATAGCTGGTGTGCTGTCCAGGGGGAAGCCTCTCAGACAAGAATCCATGCTAGTGAACAGTTTTTTGCAACAAGAAAGTTAAGGATAAAAAGTCACGTGGGCCGCACTTGCCAGAGACAGGTTGTTATACTGTAAATATCTTTAAAGTCACTACTTGAAAGGTTTTTTAAAAGTCACAATGGTTCTTTTCTATAAAGTATGGCTTATTTCTTCCTTTCGCTGAAAATTTGTGCATGTCTTTTAGAGTATGCCATAGAGAGAATGAAGGGCTCAAGGATGTCACCTAAAGCTCAAAGATACAAGACCGTATGGTGCAGTGAGAAGCTACACAACACATACCTTTTGTGGAATGGGTGGTCTTTTGAAACACATCCTTATGCCATGCCTAGTGTATTTTCCATAAAATGCCATTCTAAGCATGAGCAGTGGCCTAAGCTCTGTTCTGGCTGTATTATTAGGCTGTGGTATGTGAGGAAGTATTTGGCCCAGACTCCAGTAATTGGAGAACACCTCCCACCCCCGAAATAAAAAACCCGACAGGAAGGAGTTAAGTTTGAGTGTGAAGGAACAGAGCACCAGTCAGTGAGAGCTGTTGGATGCTCTCAGGGCTGGGGGCTCACTCTGGCCCAGGGCTGAGCCTTACTGCTCCTAGCAGCCACCTCACCTGCTCCAAGGAGCAAAGGGCACAACTGGAGTCTCAGCAGCACTGAGGAACAGACATCTGAGTTAAACTGGAAAATGAGCTCCAAATGATACACTCAACGACTTCCACCACTTTTGAAGGCTTTTTTGGCTAGTCACCTGACCTATTTAACCAAGTAATGTGTTTGTCTTTTGTGTCTTCTTAATCCGAGCAGTCTGGAACTGAAGCATGGGGTTTAACTGCAGCCCAGCAGTGCAGCAGTGCCACAGTGCCGGGTGAAACCTTATACAATGCAGCCCACAAAAACAGGAGTGCTGGCTCTCTGTTTTGGACAGTTTGTGTATTAATTTAGGATCCTCCTTTTGGTCATTACTAGTTGGCATTGGTACTTTTTTGTCTCAGTCGGCTATTTATCACTTTATCAGTAGGTGGCAGTAATAGACGAGCCTGTGCAGTTTCAATTTGTAATAGGAATTTGGGAAAGAAAAGACCCAGTTTTAGGGTAAAGCTGCTCATTTTGTTTGTTCACAAGCGTGAGTGGTGTAAATGTACTTGACAAACTCAGACATACATCTTCCTCTAGCAGACAGAAAAGTTGTTCCCAGTTCTGGTATTTATGGCTGTACCTAATTTAATAGTGCTATAAAGCTGAATTCAATGAAATGCAAATGTGCAATATTTACCTAAAGATTAAATATGCAGGTGCCTGTAAAATTTTATGTAACACCTATTCTGATAAATTTGCACACTATTTTTCACACATTACTATTAAAATCAGTCTAACGACTTTAAGTATTAGTTTTCAGTAAAAGAAGCCTGTACTTCCTAGGAACCACTCCTCCCCCAAGTTTTCTTTAGTCTCCTTGAAGAAACAAATCCATATTCTAATGCAGACCCAAAGGATAGCCATAATTATGGCATTTTCTAGGAAAATTATGTATACAGATTTTTATCCCTATATAATGAAGAGATAAACTATATAATCTATATAGAAAAACTACATAGAAGAACTATTTAATCAGGTCCTCCCAAAGCACATATTTTGTTACTCCTTTGATATCAGAAATCCAGCCAGGTAAATGATTACCTTATTGAAGTTTAGGCTTTCATATGTACCTTTACAGACTGTTGTTCCCACAGTGTTATTTCCTTTTGCTGGAGCTGATCCTGTTGTAAGTCACTGCAAAAATGCCTGGTTACAACGTCCTTATGAATCAGTGTTTACCTTGGTGTCCCTGACAGCAAAGCTTGTATTTATTTTAACCTATGGTGTGATTTAGAATAGCTTAAACTACCCTCCATATTTTTCTTCTCCTTTGACCCTAATTTCATAGAGGCTAGCTTAAAATTTGCCTATGAGCACCAGCCAACCACCCTGCTACTAATTTAATACATGGTATGGGAAGCAAAGAAGGGGAATTTAGTATATAATAGACAGGAGTAAAATAGTTTTTAGTATTGCAATGGTAACATCTTAAATTCAAAGTAAACCAAGGAGATTGATCTGAAGGAGGCAAAACAGCCAGCCCCACATGTGCTGAGACGTTACAATTTACCACCAATCCAACACTGGGAACTCTCATTTCATCAGAGCAGCAAGAGTTGGGATATGAAGAAAGGATTACTCACAATATGTCAAAAACTCCTTGAATCCAATTCTGTTCTGAAGTTCTCACTCTGTGAAATGACAGCCCCAACTCACACAGTTAAGAGAGAGCACCCATTACTTTCTGGGCCTAAACTACAAATAAACAAGCCTAATGGCATATGAAATTAATATGCCAGACAGAGACAGAGAGAGAGAGAGAGGAGTACACTGTTAGGATGGCAGCAGAGCTGGTCTTGTTTTCATTGCAGTTAGTAGGAATCAAATCAGACTGTTTGATGAAAATATAAACTCATTGCTTCAGTCTACAGGAAACCTTTCTGTTAGATAAATCCACATGTTAGAGAGCTTTTTATTTTTTTATATAATTATATACTTCATGATATAGTATGTATTCATTATTTAGAAAAATGTACAAAATCATTCAGATATTTTTGCGTAGAGCTGAGGCAAGGTGCTTAAGCATGAAACTCAAGTATCAATAGCAGAGTATCCAAACCGCCTCAAAGGTCAAAGCAGCATGAAATATTATAGTGACAAAGATTTTTTATGGTTTGTAGGGATTGGAGGAAAAGATATTCTTTTAAATGCTGATTTGTGGATCAAGTTGGCATTAAAAAAAAAGCAAAGCAGATGATGCCGTTCTCTTTCAGACAGTCAGTTTTTTGATGGTGTTCTTAAGTAAAGTAATATATTTGTAAGCAAACCAAAGCTGCTACAATTTTATTTGAAGTGTTGATCTTCCAAGTGCACCTCAACCTCTTCCCCTTCAAATTAGTAATTTGCCAACAGTATATCTTTAATCAAGGAACTGGTAAATAAGGCCCAAGGATATTAGAGAAAGCTGTTCTGTTTTCCAGTAAGGAATTAAGCTTCTACAGTTTAACCTCTTCAAACATATTATAGACATCTGCTAACATAAATATGCACTTTATGGTAATCCATGTACTTATTTTTTTTAAATTAGAAGCATGAAATCATCTTAATAGATACACTTTCTTTTTTTTAACCTAATGGAAGTTGTGAACTGGTGAAAGAAACCGCAAACATGGGAACCAGCTATTTAAAACATGACTCCAACACCCTCACAACTCCTTGAAGAAAAATTTTGGGGAAAAACCTGAAGATCAAAAGAATGACATTCTCCTCTTGTGAAAAGTAATTCTGTTTTTTTGTAAATGCAGCTCTTGTAACCAGAGATGTTCAAAAGCACTGTGAAATGTTTCAATCTCAGGATGTCAGACACTAACCTTAATTGGAAACAGAAAGCAAGCTGTTTGCAGTACTGTAAGAAGCTGTGGCAATTTTGTTATTTTAGATGGGAATGTTAATGATGAGCCACAAATGCAAGTTGTTACAAAGCCTTTGAGAATAAAGCTGTATGCCCTATATTCTCCTCCCATGCTGTTCCAGTTAAAACCATACATGCGGAAGGACAAATGAAAATGTTGCCATGGTGATCAGAGCTGTTACCAAATCATGTACACTGTAGGAAGGATTCCCTAAAGAACCTTATTAAGCATTTTGTTGCTCTTTTTAAATAAATATTTTCAGAAAGCCTTTTTTATTTCACTGTCAATAAAATAGCTACTCAGTTAGCTAAACCCTATTTCTCTACCACGAAAATAAAATCACACCATGCGTTACGAAATATTCTTCTTAAAAGTTAGGAATGGGATTCTGAAGCTGAAAAGTTTAAAATAGGAACCAAGGATGAGCCTACCACAAATAAGACCTTGTTCCAGACACTTGAATGTTTTTCAGCATAGGTATGTCAGGCAGCTCTGTGCCTACTAAGCTACTGATGTCTTCAGCTGCCCAGTTAAAAACCCAAATCTTTAAATGAAAGACATTCCAAAAGCCTATTGGTTAAAAGGAATATTGTTATGTAGGGTTTTTTTACAGTAATATTGCATGTGAGACATGAGGTGAGTTCTGCCGGCAGCAGAAGCACAGTCCAAAGCCCCCTATCTTGTGTGACCAGACTGGTAGCTGAGTGCAGTCAGGTGAGGCACATTATCCAAGTTGAATGGCAAAGAAAACAAAACCTGTACAATGCAGATATCTTGTATTTCCACTGTACAAAACAGTACAGCAGACATCGACGGAAACTGCTAAAAATAAGCTGGAGAAGGTACATGCACTTTGGGGGAAATGCACATGATTTTGTTCACCAAACTGCCCTTTTTAGCATCTAAATTCAGTGTTTAAGTATATCCCAAGGCCGTCAATTCCTCAGCTAGTTTTTTGCCTTGCAGATATTTAAGATGTTTATGAAATACAAGTTTGTACAGACGAAGGGAGGAAGCTTGATCTGTTATGGGTGGCTGTTCAGAGTCTCGGCTCAGACTGGTGCAGTTCTCCAACAAAATTGTCTCCTGCCTTGTGGGGCTGACTGATACACTGTACATACGAGGTACTGCAGTGAGAAAACTGCCCTGATGAACCAGGTTGGAGAAGAGCTTTCATTATTTTTTTTAAGAAGAATAGAAAAAAAGTCTGTAAAGTAACAGTTGCTTCCATCAGGTGCCTTGTAAGAGCTTAATTTTACTTCTTGAAGAAGGCCGTCTTATTTCACACCTCATTCTTTTCCTCTCACTTTTAAAGTCAAAACAAAGAAATGGCCCAGAACCTCCACAAATTACTTGCTGACAACTTAACTAATCTTCGACCACAAGATATACAAACATAACGGCTGTCAACAGCACAGTGCTCTCACTGCATACCCTAGAACAACATTCCTTCACCGTTACTCTCCATCCCCATGAAGTCCTACTCTCATGAGCAAAAGCATGTAGAGGGCTGCTCAGAAAATGTAATCCCCCTCCCTGTGCTGTTCAGGGCAGTTTTACACCCTCCACTAAGTCCCTCAGGACTTAGTTTACTAGTTCAGTTTACTTTCTAAATAATTTAAATCATTATAATTCAAAATAAGATACAAGCAACCACGTTTTTCTACAGTTTTATTGATGCAATCCTGGTGTGTGACTGTACATCTTCATTCTGCTTGTAGCTACAATGGCACTTTACTAGGATTGGTTTTGTAGTCAAGTTTCTTACAGTCTTCAGAAAACATATTTATAGACACCACTTACTGTATAAGACCGATCATTCCAAATATTGTAAATCACTGGGACTTTTTCCTAAATAGTGCAACTTGAGGAAAAGGTCACACTACTCTCTTTAGATAGAAATTTGTAAAGGCAAATGAATTGAATTCACCTTCCAAAGAAAATAAGAATGTTAAAAATAGCTTCAAGAATTGGTATGACTCATTTAGGTCTCAGAAAAATCTATGACTGGCAAAGATATCTACAATTTGATACTGTACTCGATACTTTCATTAAGACCAAAAGAAGTATTTATGAAGAACTGAAATTAAACTTGTACATTGCTCTGAAAGATAAGAATTACCTTGAATTTTTTAGGGTTATTTTTTTTTAATTTTAGGGGGGTTTTTTTAGCAGAAATTGTACTATCTTCCAAAAATATTGTAGTTATGGGGTAAGTATTGACATCTGAAGAAAATAATGCTAAAAGCATGCAACACTGATACCAAGTTTTAGCAGATGACATTTTTAATTGAAAACTGACTCAAAGGATAGTACAAAAAAGTTTCTTCTCCCTAAAGGGATTTTCAGATGCAGGTACAGGAATAATAAGGGGATCTTCTCCAATGTGTGCATCACAGTATGCCAATAAATCTGCTGCAGCCTTGGATACCTAATAGAAGAGAAGAGAGAACTATTTAACACTTAATTCTGAACCAATCTGAATTGCATAAATATTTTTCATAGAACAAACGATAATGGAAGCTATCATAAAACAGGGAGTAGATTGCTTTATCCTTTAAAGTCTTAGACATCACATCTCTCAATTTGCTCTTATTAGGCCTTACTTACATTTTGTCTAATGTAGTGACATAGATGGTATCAATTGATATGATCCATGTCAAGCTGTTCCTCTCCATCAGAAGGAGGTCAGGAGCACACAGTCATTAAAACATTTATATGCTAACCACCCATAAGCAATACAGATTCTCCTTGAAGTGTCTCTTTTTATAGAGGAACCTGCTTCAGCTCATACTCCCATTCACTGGTTAAGGTTTTCCACAAGCTCTCTACCCTTTGCTCCTCTGGATGCAAAATAGAAAGTTCTTCAGGCACGCGACCATGGGATTAAAAAGAAATAATAAATCAGGAACAAAACTTGAACGCCGTGTGTCATAGCTCTCATTTAAGCTAAATACTGCTCTTTTCAATGAAGCAAGACTAATGTCTTCTGCTCAGTAAGTTACTATAAGTAGTCTTTTATTCACAGCATTCATTTAAACTTGAGCACTACCTTAATATTTTTTAACTTAATATTTTCATACTTCTAAAATAAACAATTCTCAAGTCTCCAGATTCAGAGCATGGGTTTATGCTTACTGAAAAGTCATATAAAAATGTAGCAGAGTGTTGAATATTTGCAATGCAAGCTATTTTGCATTAAATGAAAAATGAAATATTAAACCTTGTAACTTTGGCAGCTTTGTGCCATAGGAATATTGGTGACAGTAGGCCAGAGTGACTAATTTATTTTTTCAAGAATTTAGAGAGTATATAAAAATTTTTTTTGTTCTGCTCTGCCAGAAAGATGTGCAAAGCTATCTGTATCTCTTCGTTTTGGTGAATTATTGTGTTTTCAATATTCTGATATTTGAGAACATGAATTCTGGAGTCTTTACAAAGAAGTCTTTTCTCTGAGCACCATGACGGCTTGTCCCCAGTCAAACACTGAGGTCAGCATGTTTGCACAACCAGAGTGAAGAGAAGAAACAAATCGCATTTCTGGCAGGTGTGTCATAAATGTTAACTTTAAGCTTCCCCACTTGCTTGCTTTGACATGAGCTCAGCCCATAGCAGGCTTCAGATTAGACCTATGAAGTCAATGGGTATTGAATCAGAATTCGCATGAAATTTAAATGAACTTCTGAAGACAGTTACAGACTATTTCTTTATTTTCTTTATTTTCTTTGTTTTTAATTTCTGTATGCCTTTGTAGAATGCTTAAACCTATGGCGTACCTATGGTTGGCACCCCAGTATAGACTATCCCCCTAATGGAGGAAACAAGAGTGTTATTTAAAATTAGTTTGTCTTTGAATTGGCCTGTGAGACAAAAGGGTGGCAGAGACACTACATGTGAACAGAATGCTGCCAGGCACAGGCAAAACAGAAAACTGAACAAATCAGAAGAGATGTTCACAAGGACCAGTGCTTCTCAAGAAAGAAGCAGGTAAAACAAAAATGTGTGGAAAGTTACAGACCTCAAAGTACAAAGGATTGTAATGATTTTCCTGTAATGGTCTTGTTTCTTCCATGCATGGATATGTGACATCAGCCCAAGTATATTGCTTTTCATAATGGAAGAGAAGTACAACTTCAATCCTCATTCTTAGAAGGGATAAACGCAATATAATTTCCTGTTTCTCTACATATTGCTGTGCTTTGATATCATGTACAATAAAAAGGGTTTTCACTAGCAAAAGCTCAACATACATTTTTATATCTAACTTGTCCTGTAATGCTGGTAGGAATGTTGTGAAGCAGAGTAATACATTCACAGAATCACAGAATCACCTAGGTTGAAAAAGGTTGGAAAAGACCTTTGAGATTATCAAGTCCAGCCTTTGATCTAACACCACCTTGTCAACCATACCATGTCAACACCACCTTGTCAACCATACCATGGCACTTGCTACCACATGCAGTCTTTTCTTAAACAGCTCCAGGGACGGCGTCTCCACCACCTCCCTGGGCACCCCATTCCAATGCCCTATCACCCCTTTCTGTGAAGAGAAGCCCTTCCTTCAGTGTCAGAGTGTTTAAATCACGATTTAGATTGCTTTTAAACAAACCATAGTACAGTTTATTAAAAAAAACCCCTGCAACAAGGAACTGAGGAATGTGATCACATTTCAGCACATTGTCACAAACTAAACCTTCACTGGACCGTAAAATATATGTATTTTCATCCTTTAAACAAATAAAAGGTTTTGAGAGTAGAAATCCTCCCACTAGGATTACAGTAGTCAGAAAAGTGAATTATGGCCATTTCTTCACTAGAAGTGGAGTAGCTTAGGCCTGCACAGTGGAATAATGACCATTCACAACAGGGAGTTAAATGAGCTGATCACAGTCCAGGAGCAATGAAAACGTGGGTTCCCGCAGCTGTGAGCAGTGTCAGCAAAGTCAGACCTGTGGCCCAAAACAGAGCGAAATGCAACATTGCGTCCAGCAAGTTTCGTGCTCAGTGTCATTATTGGGAAGAGCAGTGGTGTAAGGGCTGTGCACTGAGCATGGCACCAAGGCTCCAGCAGGGACGGCTGCTTTGGCACAGCCAGCACCCAGAGGTGCCCCTGTCCAGGGCTGGAGCCTGTGCTGTAGAGAGGGATGTGCTGATCATCCCATCGTGCCATGGAAGGAGTTAAATGGAGCCCACTCCATCGTAGCATTTACTTGCCTTTGGGGTTATTTGTAGCTGAATGTTGCTGGACAGCTTCAAAATAGTTTTGCCTAAGAATTAAAATAAATGCATGTGATTTGAATATTCAAATGAAGCGAACACATTTATCATGTCAGCTTTCCTACGCAATACGGCTTGGTCTGCGGATTCACAGTAATTTATACATATTGCAGAAGTGCCTAAAGGAAAAAATCAGACTCCAGTTTGATTAATGAATTCTATCAGAAAGTTGACATTTCATTTTTAAAAAATCTTTTAAGGTGTATGGATTAGAAGAGATGGAGTATATAGGTATCACACTGATCTCACATTTTGTAGAATTACTTTTACTCTCTATAGCAAAAAACACATCTTGTTATCAAATTAACAAAAGGGGAAAAAATCTAACAAAACACTCAGCCCTGATGCTTTAAAGAATTACTCTCAGGAGGACTGTGAAATGTTACCATTATATTTCAGAATAGCAGAGGTGATAAAAACTGCCAAAGTTCAAACATCCTGTTAGCTGCACTAATAATTATAAGCTTCAGTGACAGGGCAAAGTGCTGCAATTACAATGTCTTCTGTCTTGTCATGGATTGTGACTAATTACAATCCTTGCTACAAGACCCACTCTGCTTATCCTTTACATGTAAAACAAAGAGATTCACACACGTTTATTGGCATTCCCACCGTTCATCTCCCAACACTATTCAGGACCAGTTAGGAATACTTCCTATCTTCCTAAGGAAAAAGAAAATGGAATAATAACTGATATGCCAAGGGTCTTAAATGTCAGAGCACTCTTGCTTTTCTGCTCACAAAGAGAAGATTAAATAGTGCTTTATTCTGAGGACAGCTCTGATAAACACCAATACTAACTTTGCTTTCTCAATTTTACTGCTAGCATCTTTAGAAGACGGAACATTCTACTAGTCACGAGGCCACTGTTCATCTGATTTCTTTTGGTGTCTCCTATCTTGGGATCTGCATTTCCAGCTTTCTACTTACTTCTCCATTATAACTCTAGCTGTTCCTTTGCCAGGTAAGACAGGTTCCATTATGATCCTTCTGGGATTCCTACAGTTTACAAAAAACCCCACAGTACTCCTCCTTCCAGCTTCCGATCAATACACCAATAACTCCATCCTCTTTCGAGTTGTCCTGTTTCTTTCACACCTCAGCAGCGAGTTGTCTTCATGGAACCTCAGAACACAGCACTGCTTTGCTGCTCTGACCGGCTAGAGGACTTGATAGGACTTCTTAAATTAGTTGAAAAATCCAGAACACAGTGGGGAGTCAGCAACTATCAACACAGTTTTAACTACAACATTTTAATTGAGCAGACCCAACTCTTGCTGGTTAGAGCAGCTACTGTGCATGGAAAACAAAGTGCCTCTGTAGTAGAAAAGTAAACTGGAACTTCTGATTTCCCCAGTCAATAACACAGACACCCCTTCAGTGTTAGCAGTGTGGTCTTGCCTATCGTGGGAATAACCACTTGGCTACGGCTGTTTGCAAAAGAGGGTTTAATTAAATTATTTGGAAAGCACTGATCTTTTGTTAAATGTCTAACTAGTTTAATCAGATGCAAAACACCAGGAAAAAAGGCAGTAAGTTAATTTATCTGCCTTCACAGTGATGATCCAAGAACTTAAAATCTCCAGTTGAAACCACAGGGAAGTTTCTTGGTAAAATTTGGCTATGCTGAAGCACACACTTAACTGATTCAAGATTGAAAAGCCAAGCAAATTTTGAAGGAATAAATAGCCAAGCAACCTCTTCTCAAAATCCCTCCTAAGCTTGTTCAAAGAAATTCTAGAAATAAAGACATTTTGAAAAGTTATATGTTTTATGTTAGTATAGGAACCCTCATAATTCTGAAACATGTCAGATTTTCTTTGGTGTGTTTCTGGTCATAGGCTGTTTTGAAAGGTGAAATAATTGCACTTTAAAGCTATCTGGTTTTTCGGTCTGCCACATTTGCTAATAACTGTGTTCTTTTTAATTAAACTGACTGTAAAAATAACCTATGTCTTTCTTGCACCTATGTCTTTCCCGCGTATGTAATTAAGAGTGTTATACACTTAACTAATGAAGCTATCTGCATAAGTGACCTAATGATGTGGCACGTGACAGTTACCACTGAATATACAGAAGCTAGTTTAAGACAATCTCCTGAGTATCAACGATTTCAAATTCCAATAAACTGGGCCATATTTTTCCAACCCTTTCCTCTGCCACCCACACACACCCTTGTCAGTTCTGGTCATGCAGCTGCAGTATGACCTGAGTTGGGACTAACCAAGGCAGACCTTCTGTTACTGCAGGAAATAAACCCCTGTTCCTGTGAACAGGTTATGTGATGAATTTGTAACACACTATAAAAGAGAGAAACTACTTTTGCAAATTCAATGGTCTGACAAGACATTGCTAAAAACTGCCACAAAATAGAGCAACTGAAATTTCTATTTTCGTATAAGAAAGACTGATCATTCATCTGAATTGCACTAATATTTCTGAATTATAAACACTTCTTTTCCAGCTGGTGAGTTTGTGATCTGAGAGTATTTTAAAAATCATTAATACATACTACTGTCCCCACGCTGACTACATGCAGATTTTCAGCACACAGGATGGAGGAACAAACAGACTGAGTTAAGACTACATGAAGATTTTAATGTACAACATTTCTAAATTGTCCTACTGACTTAATAATCTCAGTTACAGTTTGCAACAACTCAGTTACAGTTGTTTGCAGAGAAATGTGGAATTTAAATGCATTGCTTTTTAAAGACAGAAAGACTAAAAACGTCATTGTAGAGACTGGATTTTTTATCAAAATAAATTCCCTATTTTCAGAGGCAGAGAGCAAAAGAAATGAACATTGCTTTCTTAAAAAGTTCTATGACATTATTAACTTCTAGGTGCTTGATATTTCACAAAATTTTAGACTAGTGGAAAGCAGAATGACACGCAAGAATAATCCACAGGATTTTCTGGTTACAAAACCTGAAAACCTCTGTTTACTAGTGCCTTTAACAAAAATTAATCCACATGTATTTAGAGGTATGATGAAACCAAATCTTCACATACAACAAGTTATCAAGTGTGAAGAATCATAACTGCACACTGCAATCATACACATTTTTTGTGCAATGACATCTGCACTAAAAACAGAGCAAAGCAATTCAGCTTGTCTCATCATTATTCAAAAATACTGCTATATCTTAAAGACTTTTTCTGATTCTTGAAGAAGAAAACCCAAGAAACTGGGGCTGCACTTAAATTCAGCTACAGGTGACAAAGAAGAGCACCCGTGCACCCACCAGCTGATTTTAAGTATTTCACAAAATATCACTTTTGACAAATGTAACAGACAGACACGCAGAAGCAGGCTTGAAGCCAGGCTTTGGAAATTGCTTCACTAGAACCCACCAGTTAGTATGCAACTCACTCACAGCACTGAATAATGTTTTATAGCTCAACACAGATTCTTCATTTCTGCAGTATTGAAGGGATGCTGTTTCAGAAACTAGTCAGTGAACTCAAAATATCAACAATAAATCTAAGTTTACCTTTATTCTATCCATGTATGCTTCCATTTTTAATTGCTCCACAGCTTTCCTGGCTTGAGAAATACTGATTGTACTGTTTGACACTAGTTCCTTCATTTTGTTTTTCCTGGAAGAGACAAAGTTGAGACCATTTAAAGTACAGGTAGCAAATACAGCAGTCACTGAGAGGACAGTTACCTGAACTCTAACCAGCCCTCGCCCACCACATCAACACTGCCAGGCTGTAGGTCACAAATACAAAGCAGACACCATTTATTTCTGTTCTCTTGCTCCATGGCACCTTATTGCATTACATATTTGCATCCTCCATCGTCAGCATTCCGCCTGAATCCTGCAAAAGACATACAAATGCAGAGCACGTGACCATGACTTCAGTGTGAAAATGGTTGCCCTGGTTCACGTTGCCAACACAGAACAGCTGTTCACAAACAGACCTTGCAGGCATTGCACAGTTTGGCTCCACGCCCCAGTTACACCTAGAAACATCAAAACAAGCTCAGAAATGCGTGCAGTGGAAATGAATGCCACACCACTCTCACCAAGCATCAGAGAGAAATTTTAAGATAGAGAACAACTCAGAATTCTGACTATCGATAAAGGAAGTTTAGAAATGAAGTAACAGATTAAGAGGAAATAATGCAGTGGTTTCCAACTTTTTGCCTAGACATCCCCAGTAAAGTCAAAAGAAGACTAAACCCAGTACAGTACACCGTACAGGATAGGAATGCTTCATTTTTTAAGAGATCTGCAGCTCTTGGGAAGGGACATCTAAGTAAGGTATGTCAGTGTTTGGTTCTGTTGCATTGCTACTCCCTGAGGGATTAAGAGTAAATCAATTCAATATCAAGCAGTTCTCAGCACTGTTGCCAACTGAGGCAAGACATCCACATTCAGACCTTGAATAACTTGAAATACTTATGCCATAGGTGGTCTGCATGTTAGACCCCCTTGTGCTGACACCACTATGCAGCGCTGGCCCAGCACAAGGAACAGTTCCTACTTTGAAGTCACTGGAGGTTGGACTGAGGCCACATGGAAAGGTGATGGGATACAGATGACCTAGACAGGTCCCAGACTAGTTATACTACCTAGTAAGACTGGATGCTGAGGTTTCAATCAGGCAACACTCCCCTGTGCTCACCACAAGTGCCACCTGCAGCCAGGTTAGTCTGGCACCAAGCCTCAGAAACCAATACAAAGTTCAGCAAAATGCAAAGGACACAGGGTGTGAGAGGCAGATGGGACACACGAGAAAAACACGCACAGAAGGAGGCATTTTGCATTGCTGCCAAAGGAGTTTTAGGCTCAGGTCTTTCAAAATAAATACTTCCAGCTTTTTGCTGGATAAGAAGCAAACACCTAGAACGACAAAAATTTCCCTTCTTGAACCTTGATAGCTTACCTGATCCAGTCACTGGGGTATAAGATACAAACAGGAAATAAAGACTTGGAAATGCTCTTGTAAAAAAGCCTGTATGTACAATGCCCCTGTTAGACTCAAGGAAAGTACACAATCCATAGTACAGAAAGAATGGAGGAGTAACTTTCTGGTTGCTTTGATTTTGCAAAACACAAATGCTCAGAGACGAGGCAAAGACAGTTGTTTCTTCTCACAGCCTGGTATGAAACAAACTGTTTCTAAAAATCAGTAACCTGTGCTGTGAAACAAGGATGGTGGAATACAAATGCCATGGTGAGCCAAGCTCAGCACTAATTTGAAGAAACAAAAGAATCTTTTTCTTTCAGGTCTAGTATAAGTCAAGGCAGGGAAATGCTACTTTAAAATGCATTAATTGTGCCGAAGAAAACAAGAGGTTTAACATATGCCAAGACAAAGAACAGGTTTTTTGCATATACATGTGTCATTTGAATGGAACACAAGTTTCTCCCTTGCGTGCTCTGATGAAATAAAATCGTGTCAGAACACAGCAGGTTCTTTGTCTTGAGCTTTGTTTACAATCTTTTAACTCATATTCCTCACAAGGGACAGGATTGAATACATGTGGAGGAACTGGCTTTGCATCAAATGTACGGTACAGAACCCCACAACCAACCTGCAGCCTCCAATCAGTTTTGAGACGTGTTTTGACTTGCAGTGGAAAGTCAAACAGCAGAAAGGATACGAGACATTCACAAAAGGAGAAGGTTCTGAATTACAGCTCATCTCTGGACTTTTTGTTTGACTCAGCCCCCTCACTTTTAAGTATCAACCCATCCATAAAAATTAGAATAAACACATTTAGCTTTGTTTACAAAATGATACCCCCACAAGGATGAATCATTTAAATTTTACCATCTCCACACCTACACTACTAATGATCACAAAGCCAAAAAAGTCAAAGCTAAATCAAGTCAGAGGCCTTTCTACATTTGCCACATACATTTAAATTAAACTGAATTAAGCAACTGCAACGCCTTGAACAGTCCAGAGAATCCAGGTCTCCCAAGCTTTTCTGGCAATTCATTCACTCGTACTGTAAAAGCTATAAACATTAGAGTTAGACAATTTGAGCTGTCACTGGCTGCAACAAAGTTGGCAGGAACTCTGTTCGTAGTACTTCCAGCTAGTGTTTAAGCATTTACAGAATAAGGATTGAGTTAAGTCCATAATAGAATTTTGAAAAGGCTATTGGGCATAAAAATCCTTTAAAAAATCTGAACCATGTTTCTAAAGCAATGCCACACATACAATATATCCTTACCTATATTCTTAAATGCCAAATAGGAAAATATAAAAAAAGAAAATACGTCTTGCCTAGTAAAGCATTTCACAGTGTCATAAAATTACCCGAGTATGAGGTTTCATAAAAAAGAACTTTAAAACCAAAAAAAAGTCTGACATTAGGTGTTTCAGACACTGGAGAAAATTTCCACTTATCCCCAGCAAGAGGTTTGTTTATACTCTGAAGCACAAACATATGTTCTGTTCCAAATCCTGCTCCAACCTTGGCCTTTACATCCATTTAAATATTTAACTACTGTATTTCTGGAAGTGTTTAGCATCCATTTAAGTATTTCATTTCAATTTTTTATGGACAGGTCTGGTTCCATAACTTTCTAAGACTGACTTCTCACATACCAAGCTGCATATACCTCTACCTTCTCTCACTCTCTGCAAATACAGTACATATTTGTGCATCACTTAAGGCCCTATTACATGTGGTGTGATGTTGACAACGAGAATTATACTCACTTTCAAACCAGGCTGTGATAAAGGTCCTTGTTGCAGACAAAGCTTTGTATGACGCTTGATTCTGTTCTCCTTAGGACCTGTGATAATAATCTTAAGCTTAATATTCTTTGTTGAAATAAAATCATTACTTAGAAATAAAGCTCTGGAGAGAACAGAAATTTTAATTACAAGAGAATGTATTACACACCCATCCCCTGGAATGTGAGGAAGCCTCTCCTTCAAACACCCTCTTCTTGCAGGATGTGTTTCCTCTGAGGCTGCAGCCTGACAAATGGCTCTGATCCTTTCTCTTAAGACGACTCCTCTTAAACTGTCCAAGTATTCTCTAGGCCTTTAGTCCCACAGGAAGGCACATTTATCTTTATATTGTATCTGGGTGAGCAGTCTATAGGATCACAGAATGGTTTATGTTGGAAGGCACCTTTTAAGGATCACCTGGTTCAATGCCCCTGCAATGAGCAGGAACATCTTCTACTATAACAAGTGGCTCAGGGCCCATCCAACCTATCCTGGAATGTTTCCAAGGATGGGGCAGCCATCTTCTCTGGCTAACCTGTTACGGTGTTTTGCGACACTCATGGTAAAATTTTTTTCCTTATATCCAGTCTAAATCAAACCTCTTTTAGTTTAAAACCATTACCCTTTGTCCTTTCACAACTGGCCCTGCTAAAAATTCTGTCCCTGTTTTTCTTAGAAGCCTCTTCATAATTACTGAAAGACTGCAGTAAGGTGTCTCTGGAGCCTTTGCTTCTCCAGGATGAACAATTCCAACTCTTTCAGACATTCCCCATAGGAGAGGTGCTCCAGCCCCTTGATATCCTGGTGTCCCTCCCCTGGACTCACTCCAACAGGTCGATGTCCTTCCCGTGCTGGGGACCCCAGAGCTGGATGCAGTGTGGGGTGTCCCCAGAGCTGAGTAGAGGGGCAGAATCACCTCCCTTGACCTGCTGGCCATATTGCTTTGGATACTTAAAAGGAGTAACTTCTCCCCATCGTTTGAATTGCCTAAAACCCCTTGAACCAGAAATTCTCAGCTGGGTTTGCTAATGGTCATTCCTGGCTGTTTTTACGTTGGATCGATACGGGCACGCACAGGTCCTGATAATCACCGTAGTTACAGTAATTATGCTAATGAGCAGCCTACGTGCAGCCTGCATGTGACTGATGCAGCCAGCAGACCTGGATTCTGTAGGAGCTCATTTATCCAGTGTATTTTTGTGCAGCACACCGAGTTCATTGACCTGGTCGCTATTGATTCTTTTCTTTTAGGGGAACACTGACCGTGCTAACAAAGAACAGTGACAGCAGCTACACAGCCTTTTTTAGCCAAACAGTTTCTGCTGACTGGCACCCCACACCAGACAGCCCTTTCCTAAAGCATCACTCCTGAGAGCTGCGTATCGACAGCCTCCCAGCCAGCTGCATTTTCTGGGGTTTTGTGCTTTTTGTACCTTACTTCATCCTTTTTCTGGGTGCAGGTAACTCATATGTGCTCAAGTTCCTAATTTCCTGGGCTCCTAAAAACACTTGTGAAGAGCAGCTTTTCTTTTTTTGTTTTTACAGTGGATGATTGTACCCAACAGCACTTCAAAGGCAAACTTATCTTACAATAATGCAGAAAGCTGCATAAATATTTGCAGGTATAGCTTGACCCTGCATTGGAGTAAGGAGTGCAACACTGTTTACCAAACATTATAAATACTTGTTGGTAAAATGCAGAAAAAGTCTAAAAAATTGAGTAACATAGACACAAAATAGAATTTTCAAGCTCTTTGGGATGGATTTCTACAAGTAGCAGGGATAAAAAACCCCAATTTCCCCCTTTAGCTCCGAGTAAAACCTTAAAATGCTATACCAGAAAAGCGACCTCAAGGATTAAATTTAAAAGCCCTAAACCAAACTGCTGCCTTAATCTAAAGTGCTGGACCTGAAATCACTAGATTAGAAAACCTCGGGTTGACAACTCTGAAGAACACCTTCCACACAAGCTCTGTACTTCTTGGACCACACAGCCCAGAAGAAAATTAACCCAATCATCCAACTAAGTCCCACTGACTTTAGCAGGAATCATCCCTGGATAATGACCTGCAAATCACATCCTAAACTGAGGAAAGATCTTCGCATTTAATTATCCACTTGCAGGAACATAAACAGCAGAATTTACAGCCTACCATCTGTTCGATGCCAAACTGGTATACCAAAGATATTAAAAGAAAAAAAAAGGAGAAAGAAAAGGAAAGAAACCCAACTTCCCCTGCTATCTCAGTTCTTACTCTAAGATTTACAGCAACTGATGTAGCTCTGTAAACAGAGAGGGAGGGTAAGGAATCCTTTTATTTTTCTATCTCATGGCTGCACAAAGAAACACTAGAAAATCACTACAGCTTTTCACTCCATCTCCTAAGGAGAAGCTTAGTAGTACAAGCAGAAATGATTAAAGGCAAGACTATTGTTCATGCTAAGGAAAGAATGTAATTTTCATACCATAAACGTGGTGACTTTGAAAATAACTTCTAATCATGTAACTGCAAAACAGTGAAACTCCAACAGCTCAGTTCTCATCTAACATATCCAGTACTATATCCAGTCTAATTGTCAAGTTCCAAAAATTCTTGCCACCACACACAAATTTTTGCTCAAAAATATCATCTTGCTTCTCAACATTTAAAAATCAAAGGAAACAATGATTAAACTAATGTGATATTTCCCAAGGACAGTATTTTCGTGGAATATTATTTATCATCAGCATACAGGTTATGTGAACATATACCCCGGTAAACCATCAGAGATCCGTAAAGTCTGAGGCAGAAAGATGATTCCTGTCTACTGTTTTACCTCTTTAGCTAATTTTGGAAGATAGCTGTGAGCTTTTAAAGAAATGAACGGGGAATTTTGATTATTCCACTTAAACCCCGCTTAAAACGTATTAGAACTGAATTATAACCTACAAGGTAGGGAGAGCGCCTCCGGGAAGCTCGGCACTGCATCACCTGCAGGGCAGAACCGTTTTTCAAGTTGTTATTCCGAGTTTTCTGTCTCACTGCACTGCCCTAATGGCTCTGCTGTGCAGCAGCTCCCAGCACCGCACATCAGCGATCACCGCCAGCAGCAGCCGGGCAGCGGGAGTTATCCCTCCGTCAGCGCGAGCCAAGCAGCAGGAAAAGCGGCCACTTCCTCGAGCCTTCGCCCCAGGCAGCTGACAGAGGAGGAACGAGCACGCCGGGCAGAGACCCCCTCCCCTCCGCCCGCGGGATACCTGGGCTCGGGGCAGCTTCTCCGGAGAAGGATGCTCCCCGCCGGTGCCAGCGACAACGGAGCCCAAAGCCCGGCGCCGACTCCTGCGGATGACCGGGAAACTCCGGCTCGCGCGGCCGCCGCCGGCCCTCGTTTGCCCGCAGCAGCCCACGGGACCGCCGGGATGCCGGGCGGAGCGGCCGAGGCTTTCCCAGGACACCAGCGCCGACCGCGAAACCCCCGCGCGGAAACCCCGACCCGTCCTGCGCTGCGCTCGGCGCCCCCGCCGCGCCCCTCCGGCACCTTCTCCCTCCCGGGCCCCCCCGGGCACTCCCTCCCTCCTTCCGTCTGTCCCTCCCTCCCTGTGTCCCTCCCTCGCCGTGCGGGGCGGCGGGCGGGCGCGGAGGCTGCGGGCAGCCCGGTAGTGGCACATGGCGCGTTGGGGCGGGGCGGCCGCGGTCCCCGGTGCCACCGCCCTCACGCTCCGCCTGCCTCTGTCCCTCCTTATTCCTGCTGCAGCCAGCCGCCTCCTGCCCCGGCTCCAGCAGGCGCTAGGGGTCTAGCGATCATCCAGGTATTTCTCAAACAGAATCACACATCACAGAAACAAAATCAGTTAGATTGGAAAAAACCTCAGAGATCATCGAGTCCGACCTCTGATAGAACACCACCCACTGTCAACTAGACCATGGCAATAAGTGCCATATCCAGCCTTTCCTTAGACACATCAGGGGACAGTGACTCTAGCACCGCCCTGGGCAATCCATTCCAGTGTTTAATCACCCTTTACGTGAGAAATTCCTCCTACTGTCGAAACTGAACTTCCCCTGGCACAGCTTGAGGCCATTCCCTCTCATTCTGTCACTTGTTACCTGGGAGAAGAGACCGACCCCCACCTGGCTCCAGCCTCTTTTCCAGTGGTTGTAGAGAGCAATAAGGTCTCCCGAGTTTCCTCTTCTCCAGGCTAAACATCCCCAGCTCCTGCAGCCATTCCTCACAGGACCTGAGTTCCAGACCCTTCACCAAGTTGATTTCCCTTCTCTGGACATGCTCCAGCACCTCAGTGTCCTTCCTGATCTGAGGGGCCAAAACTAAACACAGAATACTCAAGGTACAGCCACACCAGTGCTGTGCACAGTACAGTCACAGTGCCCTGGTCCTGCTGGCCACACTATTCCCGATCCAGGCCAGGCTGCCATTGGCCTTCTTGGCCACCTGGGCACAGCTGGCTCATGTTCAGCACCTCCAGCTCCTTTTCCACTGGGCCACTTTCCAGCAACTTTGCCCCGAGCCTGTAGCGCTGCACCTCAAACAGCAAAGCCCAAATGGCACTGGAATTTGGGGTGAGAGCCCACAGTGCCTGTCCTGCCCTCGCAGCCAACATAGGAAGGATGAAGTAAAAATCCTGCCATGAGGAATGGAACTGCTGTGGGAAAGGGGCTGCTTAGACTCACCTTGTCAGGGCTAGTATGTCAGAACAATAGAATTCAGCTTCATAAGTCAATTTTTATATGCTTCTCCCTATAAAATCTGTATGGGTCAGCAGCATTTAAAAGTGTAAATTTAAATTAACATTTTTAACCGAAAATTTTGTCAGCTGCGAAAACCTGTTGGCAGGATCACCAGAGTGTCATTAATTTGTTCCCCAGTAAGGTGGCTGTTCCCTCTGGAGGGGTGTGTGTCTTCTCCTACCCTGCCCTCAGCACTTTTTTGCATTCCATCATAATGGAGCAGAATTTCCAAGTAACATTTGTTTTCTATATGAAAGAGAACAAGGAAGAGTCCTATTTTTAAAGGTGCTTTGGAGCAAGGGCAGCCTCTTCTGAGACGGAGTCAATGGCTTTCGGGATAGTGGCTTGGCAGAAGGAGATGCAACAGGAAGAAGGTAAACATCACTAACTATAAATAGGTAAGTTCATAAGCTTCCCACAACCAGAGTTCCAGAAACTGATAGAAATGTCACTGGCCTATGCTGCTGCTCTTTCATTCATGTTCAAGCACATCATCAGCCTACAAAAGGCCCCATTTCATAGACAAAGGATTTACATGCTGTTAGACAAACAACATGTTAGATGGTTCTAATCATGAGACCGTTGTCACTCAGAATATTTTTACCACTGGATTCTAACAATTTTATGACTTAAGCGAAGATCCAAAGGTGGGAAATGGTTGTTTTAAAATGTATTTTCATCATACATTTCACAGATACTTCTTTTAAATTGCTTTCTTTTTAATCTGCAAACTCTTACCTTCCACCACAACCAGGAGTCTCCCCTACAGGTTCTGAAGGCAATACCTGTACAACTAACACAAATTTCTATTCCTTGAATTTACATGAACTAGTCCCTAATGAGTCTTATATGGGCTTCAGTCAACTGCATTAGAGAATCAGGATTTTTTTTCCTGGGAACGCTAGCTCAAAGCTGGAAACAGTAAGCAAGCTCCTGTTTTACTCAATTACTTTCCAGTGTGTAGTCCAGAATAGTTTAAGATAGTTTAATAGTTTAAGTAATCAGAGCAGCCACATTTAATTTTTAATCCTTTTTCAAAATTGCAGAATACACAACAGAGCCTACCACAAATCCAGATGCAAAATCAGTGCCTTTCTGACCCCACTTTAGAGCAGTAATGGCAAATAAATCTCTAAACGATAGTCATTTGTCAGTAGTTTGTAACTTACTACAGTAGCTAAGGAAAAAAAGCTGTCTGCACATATAGAAGCTTAAATATTCCAGTGGATATTTTTCGAGGCAAGCAAAGCTTTAAAATAGTAATTGTTTGATTGCTTTTATGATAGAGTAGCAGCATATGGAAGTGTGACTTCCATTTTCATATGCAAGAAGGAAAAAAATCCCAATATAGCTTTAAGCAAAACAAGGCATGAAGAAATTAAAAGGTAAACTAAAAGTTTGTTAGTAGCAAGCCAGATATTTCCCCCACTGCTCCATTAAGTTCTCTCTTATTATTATTTTGCTTAATTCATTCAGACTTTTTTTCCCTCCTGTTCATTGTCATAGGTTTGTCTAAGCACTGGATCTCTAAATGCAAGATCAGGGTTGCTTTTCAGTAATGGGTTGGAGACTCCCTCTCCCCATCACAGGTGAATATCCAGCTATTACCCACCCTTCCCTTTCTCACCATGTCTCTCCACTATCAGAACATAAAGTCCTGGGTTTACCCCAGAATCCTGCAATGAGGTAGACAGTTCCCTATGAACCTCTGCCAAATCCTGGCTTCCAACAGAAAGAGCCTCACATCCTGTCAGATGCCTCCCAGAGATCCCAGTCTTCCAATTTCCACCCCTCTTCCTGAGAATCCAGAGAGAAGTTGCTTTTCTGCCTTTGCAGCTCAGACAGGGTTTCAGTGAGAAGGCAGACGGAAGGAAGGGGAATGTCTCCGCTTTGAGAGCTATAATTTCATCCAAATTCTAGTCATGCATCATATGGGAGGGAAGGACACATGCCCACATGTGCAAAGTGACATGCCTAGAGTTTCCCACTTCCCGTCTTACACTCGCCCCCTTCAGTTTGACAGACACAGGACGTAGTCCATAAACAACTTTTCCACTTGATGATTTTTAAAATATGAAAGACACGGGAATCAGCAGAAATTAATCTGGAGCAAGGTGTGAAAGATTCCCTAAAAGAAGAAAGTTGCAACTAAGCCAAAAACATGTTTCTAATCATCTCAAAATGGTTTGGTACAAAGATCTGTTTATTACCCAACAATGTGACAGTGTATATACAAATACAGTGTGGAATGTGACATTTACAGGAAATTTAAGTACATCATGCACAGACACTATTGCAATGTTATTTTAATAGTTCCAGAATATTAAGATGAATAAATATTCCTTGCTTCAAAAATTCATTTTTACTTTGACATAAAAATATATAATATTGCACTCTTTACAAGGCCAGCAGTTTTGCATATCGGTTTGTAACAAGTGGAATTCTACTTTATAAAAAAATAAGCCTTTGTGAGCAACACTCCGAAACATGGAGCACAAAAGCACCCCAAAACCACAATGTTTGTCTTTTTTCTCTTAAACAAAGCACATCACATCAACATGAGCCAGGAAGCTTTTCAGTCTGTATTTGGACCTTACATTAACATCTAGACAGAAAAATATGACTAAAGCCATCCCATACAATGCTGCTACAACAATATGCAGTTTAAAATTCAATCCGTACAGTATGCAGCCACTTGCTTAATTGAACCAACGATGAGCCTTTGTGTCATGAACTATGAGAACGTTTTTCTTAAGTTTTTCTAGTTTGAAAAGTTCTTCAACCAGGAAGTCTCAAGAATTTCTGAAGACTATTTGGAATTTTCAAAAATGTAAAGATTGCTTGTGTGTGTCACCTTCGTCACAACCTGACAATTTCACATAAAGTGTTCTGAAAGCAGATGAGCCTTAAACATGAGAAGATACAGCAGCTTGAATGGCAATAGCAGAACATGTCAGTGATGAAGAAGCAAAGCAATTTAAAAGGAAAATGTAACTACATCAGACTTGTGTAGCATTCTTGCTTTACCATTCGCATGACTAGTAGGCACTCACTCATGGTGTCAGGTTTAGAGGTCTTCCAATCCATCAGCTGAAATACTAATTTTTCATCTGACCTAAGAATTCAAATTTGTTAAGCCTTTCACAACAGAGGCTTATTTTTTCCCCCTCATAAAATAGCACCCAGGAATACACAACAAATTTGCAGAGTGTATCTGCGTAAACCTTTCCACATCATCTGATGCTTATGAACATTGATTATTCAAGCAGTTAGATTCAAACATTTTACAGTGTGTTGAACCTCAATGACACTAGAGCAGGAGCACATCTGTGCCTTCTTTAACACCTCTTTTTAGAGTTCTAAGATAAGCTGTGTGTGTACATAATAGATGTTCTGCCACAGAACTGCAATAGCCAACTATCATGAAGTTAGGGAGTTCACACTGCACTGGGATGTAACCAATCTGTTTCATGATGCCAGGAGGTGTCTACCCACCACTAAGACAAATATTTTACTTCCGTCTGTTGCAAAGACTATTACATTAACAGAGAAGATGGCAAAAATTACAAATATAAAGATAGCAGAAATTAGATTTTTAGCATTACAATACCATAAGATGGTGCAAAAAGCACCTACTAAGTTCTTTGCTTCTCAAAAAAAGCAATTTTAAGTGGTTGTTGATTTTTAAGTTTTGGATTGCTTATCCTGGAGCTAACCATACCACACTCAACTAATCAGATATACATATGCTGACATTTGAATAGATATTTACAGAACTTGATGCTGCTGATATTTTACAGACTAAGAGGGGGAATAAGCATAATCAATTTTCTTAAACACTTCTGTGCAAGAAGTGATTTAAAAAAATATTGTTGGTGTTTTATATTGCAGCATTGAGCATTTATTAGTCACTTTGCTGGCATTGGATAATATAACCAGAGCTTCCTGCTGACCTGGATATGCTTCAAGTTTGTGCATGCACATATGCAATCTTACAACCACCTTAGGCCGCTCTTTCAAAAACACCCCATCTATTCAGTCATTCTAGAGACATTCAAAGTACTTCAAAGTCCAGTTAAATAAGAGATCCTATAACCTATTTTGGATTAAAGTGCATCAGAGACATGAGTTAGCAGCAGACCCGCCGTCACCCAGCCGCGTAGCTGCTGAGGAAGGAGTAGAACATGGGCAGCTTCAAGCGCTGCTGGTCCTTGCGGCACCAGGCGATGACGTTCCCGTCGCTGTTCGCCGTGAACAAGTGATGACCGTCGCAGGAAAACGTAAGGCTGCAAAACAAGAAAAGAGTCTATTTTTATACCAGACATGGCTATTTATCACGCTAGAAGACATTAAAAGCCCATGAGAGTTCAGTCAACAAAGATTAGCTGTCAGGGGAGGCCCAGTGCCTACACTAACGCAGCAATGCTTGCATACACCCGCTTATCCATTTGTACCCAAAGTGGCTGAAGTACAGCTTTGGCCAGCACTTCAACAGCGCCTGCGGTTTAATACTCATTTCTTTGCAATGTCAGAGAAAAGGGCAGGATCAGGAGCAAAATCCTACCCTCCTCCCTTCTGTTTCTTAAAGGAAGGATTTTCTGCAACAGAGCTCAGTGCCCTCTGAACTTGCTTTGCTGACAAAGGCAGAAAATAACTCCATCAGATTGCATGGCACAGCACAGGATTTCTGTTCAGACGGGCATTTCTTGAGCTGCAACAGGGCTAGTAAAGCCCTTCAGTCATGCCATAGGTAATGTCAGAGAGCATGAAGGTCAGCATCCATTTTCTGTCACATTTAAGCAGGAAACTAAATTATTCAACAGCTACTAAATCATTATCAACAAGCTGTGTGAAATATGCTGCTTAAAGGAGGTAACAAAGACAATAACTGCTATCAGACAATCTTTTTCATTTCTAAAAAAAATGGTAGTTTGGATTTTAAATGGTGTTTCACCAACAGTCAAAACAAAATCTTTCCGAGTCATTTGTTACTATGCCAACATTAGGATGACAAAATTTTGGCCTAACTCTAAGACCTCTGTGCAGACTACTATACCACTGGGGATATCAAAGACTCGATCCTTTGACCGTGTTATGAAAACACTTTGGCATGAGAATTCTGCTCATATAAATCAAGGGCACTCAGAGAAAACTAACTACAAAATCACTCCAAAATGGCAGCTTCCAGGCTACTCTGAGTTTATCCCTTTCTCCACCATTTCCCCCCAGCATCAGGAAAAATGATGAGGGAAAAGGCAGTATTTTCATTTAACTTTGAGGAAGAAACACTCTGTCCATTTAAGTCTGACAAAATTAAGATTATCTCATTTTAACATAGATTCTGAGGAAAAATACTAAATTTAAAAACAAGAGGAGTAGCTATTGTTCAGTTTTCAAGGGAATCCTGCTAATTTCCATCTGCCAGCAGCAGAAGCTAGTTATTACTGTCATAACAAATACAGTACACTTGTGCTCACTTTGCTTTCATGAATAATTAGTAGGTTTACGTTGCTCTTTTTAGACACGGGTGTTTACCTCCTATTTTCATGTTCAACACTCAAGACTATTTTGTTGTGGGTTTGTTTTTTTTTTCCCCAAAGAGAAAAATGCATTCATTGTATACTTAAGATCTTTTTACCTTACAATAGGTTTGGCTGACTTTGAAAATGTTATTTCTCGTACTGGCTTCAAGTCCCACGTACTCCACAGTCTGAAACAAAGAGACATTTTTCTTCACAGTTGCTTTTACAAATATTTCAGTGATAAACAATCTATTTAGCAACTGCTAAGACTGGGAGCTGAGTAACAGCTTGTCCACATTCTTTAAAGCCAAATACCAGCATGATGTTTGGCTACACACTCTCAAACTGTGAGCCTAAGTTATAGAGCATTTCAATAAATAAACATTTCACATGCTTACCTTACAACTCCATTTTCAAGGCCCCCTGCAATCACATTGACAGACACACCTTCAGGCTGATTAGAGAAAGCAACAGAGCAAATACTTTCCCTGCAGTGCACGTGTCCAACAAGATCACCATTAACTGTCCAAAGTCTCAAATCACTGCCTCCTCCAACTGCAACAGAACATAGCACAGGAGTATTAAAAAAATAAATCTAGACCACAGTTAAGTGTATAACACTTAAATATTCTGTGGCAAAGAATTCAGCTTCTTGAGAGTTGATAAGGTTTAAATGACTGAGTGATGTCTGCAATTACTTCTCTCTCTCTCTCTCTGTGACAGGAAGCACACAAACCACCAAGCCACTGCAGTGATTTAAAAGCCATCACATCATATTTATAGAACATTTTACTTACAAAACACCGTGAATTTACTTTTAATGACCAATTTTCATGTACTAACAGGGAAGGCACTAAGATGGAATTCATACTAGCTATTCAAGCAGTTGATTCTTGTACCTTAGCTTGCATTTTAAGCAAAACACTGGAAAAATAGCAAGCACAGTTCTCTTACTTGGTTATCTGGCATTATTTGATTCCATCAAAGAACTAGTAACCCAATTACTGCTTTTGTGTTAAAAGGAATTGTCTTAAAAGGAAATTAAATTTCCCCTTACTAATTCAAGAATACGTTTTGCAGAAAAAAATCTAATTTGTGAGCGATAGAAATGGACTTGAAAGTCTCCAAGTAAGTTTAAAAATCTAAATAATAGGTTTCTGAAACTGCCAGAATAATGTCCCCTTGCCCTTTAATACCCCTTGCCTGTGCTCTGTAATATACTGTACCCCCCCGAAGAACTATACCTTTGACAACAAATCTCTGTTAAAATGAACACAGCAAACATCACAAAAATGTGAGTCTCCCAGGCATATTTGAAATTTCAAGTCTTTTTATAAAGAGACCAAGGTGTTGGCCTTCATATCTCTACATTAAATTCAAACAGCTGCCTAATCAATTCTGGAGAAATTTGTATGTTACTACGTAAAAAAAAAAGCAAAATGTTGCTCCTGTATGACTGAGTGCATCCTCAGATGATTAATACACACTCAGTAACTAATTTAATTACAAGTCTCTTGATTTATTGGGTCTGCAAGTCAAAACAGCTTTCTTGACTGACAAATATACCTGAATCACAAACTGTTGCAATATCACCAGTGGTTTCACTAGCTGAAACTGCAGTCACAGGACTCTTGTGTCCAGCCAGACTCTGGACATAGCACAGCCTGAAAAAAACAAAGGGAACAAGCCTAAATTTCAGACTCAAATGCAGAAAAGATCCTTTGAGGAAAATATTTAAAAGAGTTACATTAATTTCAATCAACATTTTGCTCAACTATGGTATTTTTCATATTCACTATAAAATTTTAGCACCTTTTATGAGAAAAAACAACAAGGGTTTGACTCCACAATAAGATATACACAGAACAAATTCAACTAACTTCAAAAGGGCAAAGATCCCCAAGAGTGGAAAACCTGTATTTATAAGAAAGCTATGGGAAAGAGTTACATATATACTTGTACCTGTTCAAATCCCATATTATGCAGGTTCCATCTTTGCTGACACTTATCATTATACTGTATGGTTTGCACACAAACAAGCTTGTTATTTCTGCTGTGTGTCCATACAGATGGACTTGTGACTCCATTTCTATTTCTGAAGGCTGAAAAACAGTAAGATAAAACAAACTCTCATGAAAAAGAAAATTAATGTCTCTTTAAAAAAAGATAAGCCTAGTTTAATTCTTAGATTTCAAAGAATGGTTCCCATTGCTTTTAATATCATTTTAGCAACTATGTTCATGCTTTATTATGTTTAACACTTCATAATGTGGTAAGACAGACATCATTAATGTTCAACTTTTTGCTTCCAGTGCTTTAGCCTCAGCAAATATATTGATGTGATCCAATGAACTGAAATGAAAAACTACTGTAGTTCCATCTCAATTACACACCTTGAAGTCAGCCAATTTGTTTTCTGCAAGACTGCTCTTTCCATACAACAGTGAAATGACACTTCCCAGTATTTTAGCATCTAGTGGAAGCACTTGAAAATATAAAAGGAAAAGCCAGCTCAGAAGCTGTCACTCTCTGTACAGCAAATTATACTAGGAATTCCTCAAGTTGGTGCCAAGTTCTTCAATGACACCAGGCTAGAAAAACATGCAGGACGTCAAGTTTAAATATAGAAATTGCTAGGTAAAAATTAAAGCAGCAAAATTTAATGCCAAACACCACTTTTTATTCAAGTTATATAATTTGAAATTATTCAGACTTCCTGAAAACTGGCAAAGATGAAAGAACTGCTTAATCAGAATGCTAATGCTTTATTTAAGACAACTTGCTGTACAGAGATTAGAATAATCTTTGTAATGGAAGAGAACAGTTTTCTGCTTGTTTCCTCACACGTCAGAGCACATCATCTGCATTTTTGTATGAGGGTACAGGATGCCTACCTATAGCAGGTCCACAAGAAAACCTTGGAAGTTCAAACAGACAAGACAAAAGTATACATATGCTCAACTCACAGGTTGCAGAAAATTTACACGTCTTTGCACTAAAAGGGACAATATAATCTATGTTATACGGAAAAAGGCAATGCACTGTCTGACAACAGAAAGACCTGCTAGTTTGCTCCTGCTAGTGAGCATCTCATCCATGTAAGACATTTATGAAAGCACCCAGGTGTCATTCTCAGTGATACTTCATGTACAAAAATCCTTCTTTAATCCTTTCTCAGTTAAGAGAAAAAAAATTACACCAGAATTTTCTATAACGGCAACAAACAAGACTTGTGTTTTTATGAAGAACTGATTTTGATAACCCTTTTACTGTGCTCCTCCCACTTCCTTTAAAGTGTTTCCACTTAATCTGCATTTCAACACTTGAACTGAAAGCAGCACCCACCTTTAGGAGCTTCTCTCTATCGTACTAATAGCAATGGCTTATTGATTCTTATTGTGATAATATTGCAATGAGACAAGCTGGAATTTGAACACCAACTGTATTAAATTATATTAAGTTCTTATATTGTTATGAAATAGGTGTTTCTCATGCCTGAAGTGTTGTTTCCTTCTTACTTCCCTCCTGTTTTTAGGTGAGAACCCCAAAAACGTTATCTAGGTGTGGGAAAACATGCATATACGCATCTACCTTCAAACAGCAGCTCTTTCTGCCTGCAGCACTCGAGTGGGGAATTGAAATGATCACTTCCCAGTGTTACTCAAACGAGTCCTTCAAGAGCACTCTGTTTGCAAGACACCTCTAGCAGTCAGCAGGTGAAGGCTGAAGTAATGTGTACAACCAGACACCTGTGGCTGAGGGTCTCATGCAGGTGTGACTTACTGTCAGCACAGCTCACAGTGTCAAAGCAGTACTTCATGGGGTTTTGACCATCGTAAGGCTAGGAAAAACAGAGCACCTGAAGCACAACATGGAGGCATTTTTTAATTGTGACAGCATGCCTTTGAGTTTCCATATCCAATTAACATGATATCTACTTCATGCCCATATGTTGCATTTATACAAATGTGAAACAGGGCAAAATATTCACGTTTCAATTACTGTATTATAACAAACTGTTCACCTTATCGTTGATCAGCTGACAAGATGGATACAGAGCAGATGTCAGGAAGCACATTTGCATTCCCTGCAGCCCTGACTTGGGTAACTGACTCAACAACAGGAGGTACAAAATTGTCACAAGGTCCCTCTGCCCAGGGCACATAAAACTGTCAGTGCTGAGAAATTCAGCAAAGATGGTCTCAAAGAACATCATCTGTGCAGATGAACAAAAATCACTTGTTTCCAGGAAACAGAAGGAACTCAAGAATCATAACCCCACTAACTAGAGTTTCTTTTCGGCTTTACAGAAGGGCAAGTATATATAATTTCTACTTTAAAAAAAATTAGCTGGAATCCAAGTCTCAGTACAGGTTATTTTCAAGTTCACTATTCTGGGGAGCAGTGAAGGTGCTTGCCGCCTTAAGATCCAACTAACTAAAGCTTGCAGGCTTCAGGCTCTTCTTCATTTTCTGTACTCAAAAGTGCTGCTGAGCTTAGGAAGTATGAGTGGCAGATCACCAGAAACTGGAAGAAAGCCAAGGGGAAAAAATTTTAAAAATCACTGTGTTTATGCTCTTCCTAGTCTAAGCATCTGCTGTTTGCCACTACCAAAAACAGAAAACTGGGTAGGCATAGCAGATCGTACCAAGGTTGTCTCTAGCTCATAGTAATGTAGTGATTCAAGAGCACAAAGGAGTACAGTACCACAAATGTTTGCTACTGCCTGTATCAAGATACATCTAGAAAATCAGTTTAGTTCAGTTGTTGTGATGGGTAATCCCGCAGACACACCTAAAATGAGCTGTTAGAAAGTTGCCTACTCTTCGTTAAAACTATGGAGAATAGAAGTTACTGCTAAAGAAAGTATGGAAGCTTCAGATGGAAGCTTCAAAACTCAGTCAGAATCAGATTTTTAATTTGGAGTTCTATTCATGCTTTCTATTTTTTTCTATTTATAAGTATTAGCAAACAGTATCAAGGGAGTTTCTACTACTCTCAGTATTTTCCACTAACAGATTAAGTAATGCAAGTTACTTTCTCCCTTCCCTACTCACAGCTTTTCCCCTTGGAGAATATGACAAAGTAAAGAGGCTTGGTGGTTAATACATACACTGAGAATTCATCCTGGCTCTCTGTAGTTTAAGTGCCTTCTGCATTTGAATGATTCTTTGCTTCGGGGACCTGCATTCTACAGTTTCAGTTAAAACACTGAAAGGCTCTGTCTCCTTCAGAGAATAAGTTACTCCTTAATGCAGGGAGCTTCAATTCCAAGCCCTGGCCCAAACGCAGTCAGAGCCGTCCATGTTGTGCACTCAGGTGATGAGGGCTGACTAAAGGCCAGCTGTATGTAAAAAACAACTTAATAAAAACACACAAACGTGCTGAGATGTCAGAGGAGCCTTCAAAAACAAATACTAAAAATGCATGTAATTTTTTTTTAGCAATTATCCAGAATATGTCTCTTTTTCTCCTTTTTCCTCTTTAAAAAAAGGCTCTAATAGTGAATACACCTAAATCCTTACTTATGAATTCTATCCAATGTAACTTACCATATTGCTGGTGAATCTGTTCACATATGCTGTGATGACACCGGATTTACTACCTGTGAACAGCTGACAACTGTCTGGCACCCAAGCACAACTTGTTACCTTGAAAAGACAAAAAAAAGCCAGAAAAAATTGGAACAGAAAAACTATTGTACCAGCCGTTTTCATTATGCCATAGCATTTGGTCAAACTGATTCTTTATTAGTTATCCTAAGAAAAGCCATGTAAAATACCTAAACTAAAGAAATCCAATAGCTAAAGTATAGCTGCCCTAGGCTGTATTTGTTACTATGTCAGAAACAAAGTAAAGAGGGAGTTTTATGTAGCCTGGAATTCACAGCTAAAGAGCAGTGAACTAGTGCAGACTTCAAGATTAGCCACCAAAATCTTTTCAGCAGGATCTTACCAATCGCTGGAATGTGACTGAGATTATGCAGCTTTCCCTAACAATCTTTTAGGCAATCTTTTTCAAATGGATCCCAAACAATAGTGGAATTGTTCTTCTGACATGAAGTACCTATATTTTTTTTCTGTATTGATTTTTCTTGGGACAGAGCTTAAACTTTTTTAAATCCACAGCAATATTCTATAGGAAGGAAAAGCTACAAAAATCAAATGAATTCAAAAGGAATCTTTATCTAGTACCTCTATATTCTTTATCTAGGAAAACAACCAGGAACAAGATACAGTGGAGCCATAAGGAACACATTGCAGAGGAAATCAAAAAGATTAAAAGGAGTTGTGATTGGATGCTCATCTCCAAAAAAAGCTACAGCAAGAGTACCTACTGCCAAGTCAAGCCACCACTTAAACTACCAATATTAAATTGAAGAGCAAGAGAATGATTTCTCTTTACCTGATGGAGCTGTGAGCTCTGTATAAAATTTACTGGAGGTTCACTTTGTTTGCTTTTCAGTCGTAAAATGTTATCGGCATATCCCCAGCTCAGGATCGCTGACCACTGAATGTCGGTACTGTGCATGCTCCTCACGCCTGAAGGAAGGCACGTAAGATGTGTCACATGCACACCAAGACTCAAGCACTTTAATAGTCAACAGCAAAAGTCTCAGGTTCACGTTTTATCACAAGATAAAATATAAAACCCCCCAAAGTTTCAAAATAAGATATTTTCCATTAGGCTACATAATCTGTAATGTATTATAAACAAACAGTTTTCGGAGACTGAATGAACATTCAGTCTTATCCAAAGACAGTTTGCAACCTGGACAAAACTTTTTTGAAGAAGCATTGCATCTCTTGAGAACAGAGAAAAGGGGAAGGGCAGACAATACTTCCCAGCTAGAGAAATGATTGCTCATAACTTCAAGGAGAATGTTACTTGTTTTTGTTGATTAAATGCGATTTATTTTTGGAAAACCTGCTCTAGAATATGCTACTAAGAAAGCAAGAGAGATTGCCACAATCTGTACATTCTCAACAAGAATCCCTCCAAGAAGTTTAACTGAAAGCAGAAGATCCTTCACCTCTGCTTTTATACTGTTAACTTTTCTCATTGTCTGCCTCTAAAATCCATTTCTTAAGTTTTCCTTTCTGTTGCCACAGGAGTTTTTTCCTCTGTTCTTCAGTTCTTGGACTCAATCTGCTGGCAAGTTCTAAAATTAAATCCTCATGGTTCAGTCACTTCAACGAAAAATATGAACTTAATTACAGAATGCCTCTACTGTAGTTTTGAAAACTAAAACTAAAATCCACCCTCCAGCAAAGATACCACACACGTGGAAGCTGTTAATGGAATTACAAATTAATCTTTGGCAAAAGCAACTAAACTTGGGAAGTTTGCTGAAGAACAATAGTAGCATAAGATTTAATTTTTCCATGGCTCATTTCACATATATTGTGCATGTAGAGAATAAGCACAAATTCATACCTTGCTCCTTGCTATATATCATCAAAAGGCAAAACTTGCTGGACAAACCACAGATAGCTTTAGTTGGTAAAGCTTGGAGAGAGCCAAACCTTTCTCCATGTGGTTGGCTAAAGCAAACAACAGGGTCTGGAGCACTTGGGGAACCAACGTATTCTCCCCACTTCAAGCCTTTTATCCATGGTAATGGACTCTAAAACAAGCACAGATAAGGTTCAAATTACAGAATTTTCAGAAAAAAATCATTCCATTAGTAATGGAGAATGATTCATGTCACTTTCCTGTAAGCAATCACATGGTAAGGACAGCTGAAGTATTTATCCTAAAACCACTAGGAAGATGAGTTCAAAGCACGGCAGTACCATCAGTTAAACCGTTAACTTTAAGGTAGTTCTACTGCTTCTTCAAAGGCGTAGGCAGCAAGCTTCTAGTTCAGGTAGTTTAGTGAAAAATACAGATTTCTCTAAATCCAAGGATTCCGTTTCTGACAGGACTTCAGGGAAAAAAAGTGTTTGAAGTGAAGAAAGTTTAAGTGTCCTACAGGCAGTAAAAAAGCTGAGGATGGAAGAAAGCACAGTATGTGTTTGCCTGCTATAGGTCTGCACATAGATTCCACAATTCATCACTGAAAGTATAAAACTGGTTAAGTGAAATGCTTTCCAACACCTATTTGCCAAAACCAAGATAAACTCACATCTCAGTTTACACAAAATATCACAAGTGCATGAATGTAATTTTCACTATCACTTACTAGTTTTGTGTATTTTCTTTTCTTTCTTGCTACATAGCAAGTAGCACTTTTAGGGAGAAAATTCTAAACCAAGGGTACAGGGTACAATAATTACAGCATATGAATAGTAATTAAACCATCTTGCAATTGAAAATTACACACCGGATAAATTATTTCTTTAGTGTGTTCTCTGGTTTCTCTGAAAGCAAACTGCACCAGTAATCCCATGGCAGCAGGAAGTTCTCCTTCCATGATAAGCCTGGATCCAGGTCTACTAACATGTGCTGTATGGAACAGCTGGCGAGGCGTTTGCCCGTATGTTTTTATCATTGTTTCAAGGGCTCTTCTCTGAACAGGATCTTCAACAGCAGAAACATCCATCCCAAAATAGGTCTACAGGGAAAAAAGAAAGGGGAGGGGCAAGAATAAGCTTGTCAGGTTTGTCTTTTGGAAAGATTTTGCAACAAATACACACAAATTCAGAAGCAGACTATTCAGTTGTTTGCTTGAGGTGTGGCCCAGAAGCCATCCCACAGCGACTGTACTGACTAAAGAGCCTCTGAGAACAGTAATCTTGTCACCTTGTCTTTATTGGAATAAACTACCACTTTAAGGCTTATCATATAAGCTGCTCCTACATATATGCCATGACTAATTTCTGTCAAAAAGGTTTTCTTTGAGACCTTTACCAATCTGTGCAAAACTGGAAGGTAAACAAAATAATTGGAAACAGTTGGAGAAGTTTATTTTCTTTTCCTCTTTTTAATAAGCATATTAAAGCTCTCTTTTGGGCTAAGGAAGGAGAAAGAAACTTCATCCCTCAAGAGAGTGGAAATTATTTCCTTCCACTTGTCTTTTTCATGCCTCTCCAATTGTGCACCAGACACTTTTCCTCAGTCACACCAAAGGCCTTGACTTTCCACTTTAAAAAATGATGAACACACAAACTTAACATCTGAAGCTCAAGGTACTAACCAAATCAATACTTAAGCACAAAAAGAGGAAAAGAAAGGGAAGTATTCAGATGGCTACTTGAAAAAGCCATCACTGCCAAACACTACTCTTTCATTTGCTTTTCCAGCCACAGAACAAACACTAAAACCATGAAACATTTCAATGCATTTAAAACCAGGACTACCTGCTGAGCAAACCTTGTGATACTAAGGATTCAAGCTAAAGAATACAATCCAAGATACACACATTACAATTAAGTAGTGAAGCTCTGGAAGTCTTTACATTAAACAAAGACCTATTTGAAATTAAATTTACTGTAGAGAAAAGTGCTCATTAGAGGGACAGAACACAAGACATGTATGAAGTAAAACACAATGAGCTCAGGACAAACAGAACTATTTTAATCCTATCAAAAGCTGCAGCACCACCTGCCTAAATTAAAAGCTTTTGAATTAGGCAGAAGCAGATACACACAGTTACAATAATCAGACTACTGCAAGCCACTGCAAACAACTATCCACAGGGTCTAAACCCCAGACCTGATCATCCCCCACACTTAGCTCAAGGCATGTAAGAAGAACAAAATTCACTAAGTCTCACAATACTCCCTGGGATCTTACAGTTCAACATTGAAATGGTTAAAGCCTTTTCTTATTCCTCAACACTTCATGAACGAGGGATCTTGTTTCATGCTAGACGTTTTCCAAGCAAGTCAGACCAAACTCTCCCCCATTAAGTTACTAAAGACAATGAACAAACACACTGCTTAACAAATACTTACTGCAGGATGAAAGACATTAATAGCCTGAACAGAGGCCTTGCCTTTTTGCTTATAACCAAACACCAAGTCAATCCAGTGACAGATTGTCTGGGAAACATGATCAGACTCCAAAGCCTGACGATGAATCAAGATGAACAGACGAGGATCATTACGGGCCCAAGGTGGAAGATTGACATGGTTAACTCTGTCACCATTTTGACGCACTCCAAAATCAAAGCCTAGAACCAGGGGAGTGAATATTCCAACATTTTAGTTGACAGAAACTTGAAAAAGGTCTATAGGGTTGTACAAAATTAAATGATTAAGCACAGTGATTAACAATCAACAAAGCAGCATCGTTAACAAGTCCCTCCGCAACACATTCAGCTGTACGTACTCATTCAAATGGAAAAATGAGAAAACAGCAAACTCCTTTGCCCCGCTGACAAAATTAGGGAAAAACTTAGCTTAACTCCTACACAGCAGCTTTTTTAGCATATCCCACAAATTTGTGCCAGATTTCTCCCATACATCTACTACTTTGCATATTCAGCCAAGGGATATAAATGTTCTCAGTTTCAACCCATAAGCTCAATCACACAACTCTTCTGGGTATATGGTTTTGTTGTCCTCTTAGTATACCTTCTCTGTTAACTAGAAAGTCGGGAAGGTAGAAAAATTCTGGGATAAGCTCCTTTACATCAGTCATTGATTCATACGAAGAGAGTCGCCAGGTTGTATTGGTTGAGTGAAAAGTTCTGTCTGGGATGTCAAAACTTTGATCTGTAAAGAAATCCAAACTCAATTGTTACATTGATGATGGACACTAACAGTTGCACATCTGCAACTTCACATAGTTAATTACTCTCCAGTTAGCTGAGAACATTTAGAATTCTCTTATCTCAATTGCTATGTGTTACACATGGACTGCAAGTCAAATAAAGGTCAGATTTTTATGCTACAGAAACTAAGGTATAAACATCAGATGAACAGCTTTATGGTCTAGCTTGATAATTTCAGGAATGGATCTACTGTTAAAGCATACCAGATTTAATTTTACTGAGCTCAGCTGTTTGGAATTGAAAAATTATGCTAAATAGGGTAAAATATAGCAATCCTGGGTCATTGGCACAATGCCCAGATGTGAAAGGCAAGTGCAAGCAAATGTAACCTTACCTTGATAAGCTAAAAACATTTTAGTAAAAGGTGGCAGCCTAACTAGGAAATGAAGCACAGTTCCACTGTTAGAATAATGAGATCCATAGTGATATGGTTGTACAGGGGGCATTGGATCATCCTCTCGTGCTCCTTTACGGTACTCTTCTTCTAAATACTAGAAGAAAAGTAGAGAAAAAAAAAAAAGAAGATCACAAAAATCACAAACCTTCTCCTTAGATGCATTCCAACAACAAAAATAAGAGCTTGCCTAAATTGTTTAGGAATAAACTCTCAAACTTTTCAGAAACATACATTTAAAATTGATTTGGAATCACATTTTAAATGTCTAAAGACACACACTCACTTTTACAAACCAGTTGGGTATTGAAGTCTTTAGCCAATTTAAGTGACCTATTTTCCATTATTTATTACTTTTGCTTTCCCCCACTCCCCCCTCTTGTTTTCTAACACAGCAGAGTCATGGAAAAAACAGTATTTGCAAATAATACACTAGACCATGGTGACACAGACAAGTTTGAAACTCCAGCTGCAGATGCTTTAATTCCCTGGTATGTTGCTATTTCCTACAGCCTTTAAAACATTTTAAAGAGAGAAAAAAAAAATCAAAAAGCACCATTATCATAGTAGGGCATGTTAAAATAACAGAGTACTTGAGGGAAAACAGCCTATTATCAAACAGAACAAATAGCTACAAATTCCAGCAAAGTAATGTCAACTAAACAGCAGTAAATTATCTTCCTTACCTTTAGGATTCTTTAAATGTATATATGTTCCTATATGATGTGGTACCCATTTAAATTCCTCAGCAGTATCACATGGATAGGCTAAATTGATTTATGATTTCAGGTATAGAAACAAACACAAGTTCCAAGCATGTTATAAAACAATTCCCAGGAAATGCTTCCTGGAAAATACACTGGAAATAGAAGTTCTGTAGCCATGAAATACTGTATTTGTGGTTTCTTCTTCCCCAATAAATATACATTACAGAAACTAATGCCACTGTGTCATTTATACATGGGACAAAGGCAAGAAGAAAAAGTTATCCAAATTACCTTGTAAGTATCCACATAACGATCCTCTTTTTCTTTAGACTGCACAGCTATTGGTTTGACCAGGTTTCTGCAACAGAAGCAGTACCTATATGATGTAATTTTTATTACAATATTGATTCACACCATTTAACAATACAGTATTAAGAATAATGCCTTTAATATAATGAAAAGGACAAGGAAAACATTACATTTTTCAAGCAAGTTCAGAAAAGAAAAAAAGCAACTTTTAGTTAGTGCTAAAGGCAAACTCAGATCCACAGCACAGTAACAGGCAAACAAATGTCAAGTGCCTCAGTCAAATCAGAGGCATCCTATACAGGCAAAGACAGTGCACACAAATGTTAAATTTAGCTTAACAGAAATTTATTAGGGTGGGACAATTCACTCAAATCCATTCACAATGAAGACTGATTTTATAACTGCCCAAGTAATTTACAATATTACTTCCTTTTCTATTTAATTTTTGCTAATTGGCCTGGAAGTCTGTAATCATATGAAATTTAAACATACAGCTTCTATGTTAAATCTGTGAACTATACGTATCCCATTAAGACAGTATAAGTCCAATACATTGCATTTGAATCTACACAGCTGTTTTATTTCAATATCCCAGGCCAAGCAGCCACTTACTGTAAAAGCCCAAGTTATTACAGATGAGGCTTGCCCCTGAATAGTTCCATTTGTGTGTGTGTGCAGTTTAGTACAATGAAGCTAAAAAGCTATATAGGGTGACCAGTTCAAGTATTTGGAAAAAGGGTTTCAAGCATTTCATATTACCTATATACCGAGGGATCGTTTAGGTCCAGCGTTTCATTGGTGTAGTCAGAAAGTATAAAAGGAAATACTGGATATTGCATGAGATCATTGAAGGAACGGCCCGCATGTTTGTTTAAATGAGTCAGATATTCAAAGTTAGTAATCTGTCCTGTGCACCACAGGTGGGTCAAAGCAGTAATGTTTCCATATTCCAAAAGGTTAGGCAAATTGTTAGTCAAGATGTTGTGGTACACATCATCACGGACCTAGAAGAAAATACCATACATTTAATCATACAATCTAAAAGGTTAAAACAACCAAGACTAAGTTTCTCTCATTTTACATATTTCCAGATATCTGCTGTAATAGAATAATGTCTAGTATTACTAAGATTCTTTAATGTCTTAATATATGAGAGATGTGTTTTACAACACACCTATGACTGTCTAGACATTTAGCTGAGAAGTTCTTTTGAAGGTATTAGGCAGAATTTAATTAGTCCATGCAACAGGTCTCCTTAAAAACGAATGCCTGAATATGCATGTTATAAAGACACAGCAAAATGTTTTGGTGTATTACTCTGCATTGGTGCCACAGTACCTTTGTATTATCGAAAGCCAAGAGTAAAGTTCTCCCATTTGTTAGAAAGATTTCCACAGCATTGTCCCTTAGCTGCCACCAGCGCTTATGAACTTCCTTAATTTCCTCATAGGTCCAAGAAAATGATGCTGGTTCAGTTTCTCCATGAAAACTCTGTAGAATTTGCAATTTAAAAAGTCATTTTAAATAGTGGATTTTCCAAACAAGGAACCCTTCAATGCAGCCAGCTTTCAACAATACAGCACATCATACGGCAAACTTTAATTTTAATGCAATGCTTTAACACATTGTTGTGATTTTCTTTAGCTACTTTCCCCATCCTCCACTCTCCTCAAGGCAGTGGGCAGAACATCACACATGCTCCTCAACTGCTCCAGTTCCCTATCCAGCACTAGCAAGCAATGCCACATTTTCACTGGCTCTTAAGCTAAAATATTGGACAGTCAATCAGAGCAAGAAAAGCTTTGTTGTGAATCCCAGCTCCGACAGTTCTGTGAAGGACAAAGCAGCTGGTAGCATCTTAAACCACAGGAACTGTCTGTTTAGTAGATGCAAGGAAGAACTCTGTAAAAACAGTTAAAAGCTTTCAGTAGTGCAATCCTTATCTTGATTACTTTTACATGTCTGTTGGATGCATAAACAATTTTCTTATCAGTGTCTTTGTATATCAGAAGGATTAGGTCAGTTCCCATTTCCTTCATGAAACAGTCCTCTTGTATAGGGATAAAGGAGGAGCTAGAACATCATATATAATGTAAAATTCAAAAATCAGGTGCTGTGGAGCTCAGCACACTTCATACACTTGTGAGTTTCTGCACTTCATAGTGCTCCAGCTTCCACTAAGGCAAGTTCTCAGGTACAGATCGAAGCAAACTCTCTGCACTTTGCTGATGAACTCAAAGCAATGGACTGCAAGGTGCAGAAGCCTCTCACATCACCCCTTCCTCATTCCCTCCCAATCCCAGGCCCACATCTTTCCTGTTTTCTTCTATCACCACCAATTCCATAGCCAGGGGCAACAGAAGCAACACAAACCAAACTAATTAGTTTGGTTGGCTTTGTCCAGAGATCTCTAACTCTAGTACTACAGCCACTGAAATTGCTGAAGAAGAAAGCTACTCATGGCCATAGTCTGGAAAAATTAAAGCTGGACAATATGTTCTAACACTTACCGAATTTTCAATTGTGTCTGAGGCATTATCTTCAACAAAATACATGCCACACTTCCCTACAGCAAAAAATAGTTATGAAAAGGTACACGATATTGCACAATGCATCTTTGGGTTATATAAACAGTACTCAAGAGTTAAGAATGCTAAGAATAGCACCTGGGGCAAGACAGTACTTGACAGAAATACAATTTATCATTCCACATCTTTTAGCAAGTAGTCTGCAGATCTTAAAACTTAGTGGCAGCTCAAACAGCATTCATGCAAACAGTAGAGAAGAAAGGCAAAATTGATATATAAAGTATGTAATCCACAGGAAGTCAGGCAACAGCTCAATTACTTAAAAAAATTAGCCAGGTTTATATATACAGCAGAATCTTACACCAAAAATGTATTTATAAGGACTGAAAATTCTACTTACCTAGCAACAGTTCACCAGCAGTCTCTCTAGAAGGTGCTACACTTATACATCTTCGATTAACTCTGAAATATTTCAAAGTGGAAATGCTTATGCATTATGGTAATGCTTATCCTTATAGATTTACGTACCTTTCAGCAGACCTAAAACCAACCTAAAGCCAATGGCCTCCAAGGTTACAGCTGAAGAAAAACTGTCCAACGTGACTAATGGTTCATATCCCAAAGAGGGAAAGAAAACAGAACCTCAACTTTCTAGACTTGCTCATTAGTGCGTTTTGCATGTATATTTCTTTGCATGTTCTCTGCAGTTATTTTAGACTGTATTAGTGCCTGAAACAGGTGGCAAATTGACACAACTGCAGAGTTGAGTAATGCAATGATAAAAGCAGAGAGGATGAAAACACAATTTGCTTTTGAACACTGACAGAAGGACCTACCAGATCTTAGATATCTAGGACAGTCAGTGATACTAAGTGAAAATAAGATATCCCATGAGGTTATCCCACAAAAGTCCTATCCACAGCACACCAGATGATATTTGGTAGCTCTAGTCTTTTGCTTTTGAGTAAAGCAAAAAGCCTATTATTTTTGACAATTGTCTCATTTCCCACTTGATTTTTAAAAAAATGTTTATTTAGACAAAAAAGTGACAGCTGTTTCATTTGATTGGGAAAAGACAGGAAAGGGAAGCAAGTGTTATCCAAAACTTACCTTATATGTTCACTTGCAGCTTTGTCCTTTACAGTAGAGGAGTGAGAAGAATGTGTTTTGTCTTCAAATAAGTAAGACAATGGAGTTTTAATCACACCTATAAAGAAATCACAAATAATAAGGTACTAACAGTCATTACAATTCAGGCATTACACTACATTCAGCATAGAAGATGTTTTAATTACCTTCTTGTTTTTGCCTGTCTGGGAGAAGATATTTGTTTGGAATAGTTAGGTAGCACCTCTGCAAGCGGCGCCTCTCTCTGTTTGGGCCCTCTGTTGGATCCAGTTGCCAAGAAGTCGGGTAATAGACTGGGTCATACCAGAGTGCTCTGACAAAGAAAATATGTTAGGAGTTTGGCAGCAGAGGCAGAATATGCGCTTACTAATTCTGTTCTTCTTTAACTAGTTGAAAGATAGAAGTTGCGTAGTAGTACACAGCGCAATTATTTCTGAAAAAGTATTAAAAGACTAAATTCTGTAGTTTATTTTCATGTACTGTTCCACTGAATGACTTCTTACAAGCTACTACTGTAAGACTATTCTTGAATATACTCACTCTAATGAAAACAGCAATACAATGCATCCAACATTATTTTGAAAACTCTGGTGCTGCCAACATGAGATAATACTAGTTCTGCAGTGGTGAAAGTAACAGTTTGGTTTCTTATCAACATTAACATTCTGTGTTCTACACTGTTTACTGAACAGAGCATCTAGATGCTAATATGAGTAACATTACCCCAAAAAAATTTTTTTACTCCACCTATGTTGTGCAAGATATAAAAACTTTAGGACACTCTTCATTGTATTAGGCACAGCAAAATGTACACGATGAAAAAAACTGTCTAAATGGCATAGAAATACTACTTGGCTACTCACCCTAAAAGATAAGGTAAAGGAAAACCAAGTCTTTTACAAGTCTAACTATCAGATGGTTAGCAAAAGTAATTCTAATTTTAATATCATCTCCATTTCACATGCCTCTGAGTAGAATGAGAAATGCATGTCAGGCATCAAGTCTCTCTCACTTTTTCACCGAGATGAGAAAACTCACCGATCATGGGTAAGCTGCTGAACAAGTTCCTGCCAATGTCTGCTGGCACTTAGCTCTGCCTTATACATCCCCCTGATGTGCTGGATTACTTTCTTCCTTTCCATTCCTTGTGACAGCGACACAGCTTGTGTGATGTCTCCAGCTATTTTAGAAATGTCTTTAGATTTTGTATCTAGACGTTGAAAGAGACTGAGGAGGAGAGTTGTGTTTTAAAATGTCAAATAAACACACTGAAAAGGGAAAGACACCAAAATGCCTTATAAAATACAATCAGTTTGGCAGTAGACATGTAGAATTCTTGTTACAGCAGATGCAGAGTGACTTAGCCTACATAATGAGATTCATGGATACCTTCTGCTTCTTAGCCATCAAAAAACTTATTACTTTTGGCCAAAGACAAGACAATCCAGTCAGAAGATCAATGGCTATATATTAACATGCTTGACTAATTCATGTATACTCATTACAGTAAAAATCTGGAGTAAGGACACTAATTTGCCACTGATTAAGTCTCCTAAGCCATTCAACACAATAAAGTCTTAACACTTGTCTGCGCAGACTTCACTAAGCTGACCTTTACAGCTACTGCACTTGCCTACTTTAAAGCACATTGTGTGTGCATCTCTAATCTGATTTTTATGGCAAAGCCTGAAATGTAAATTAATGGAAAACTCTATCTACCACAATGTACAGAAATTTACAATTATGCCAAGGAGAAGCAGTCTACATAGCTCACAAAAGTATTCAAATTGTATACTGAATACAGTATTTTATTTGTTGAAAATCAGAGTTAGTTGCAGGGACATTTAATTGCACAGACCACAGCAACAGGAGAGGTGATTGGACAGATACAGTAGTCATAAAAATTAAGACTGAAATGCCAAATGTGCAAAAAACCAAGTCAGTATTCTGAGATTCATACAATGGCATTTATTATGCAACTTACCAAAATGCATATGCCTGTAATATAACAGTAAACTTAAAAGCTTGAAAGCTAGTGATGCTGTTAGTTTGAAAAAACCCCATCCATAAAAATCACACAGGCAACTTTGCAATGGGAAGTGCTGAACAGAGGACATTTCTTAGAGCAGCCCCTTTAAGGTACTTACTTCTGCCGATTATTAGCCATTGTCTTCTCCCAAGCAGCTTTGTTTACACCTTCTTCCATCTCATATTTCTTCTGATCCTGAATGGAAGTTTTACACATTACTTTCTTTTCTCAGATGGATGAAATAAGGAAGGAGAGGCTAAAGGATATGCCAATTTAAAAAAGGAAGACTGACAAAACTGTTCAACTGATATCTTCACAGCAAGGCTTCATTTCAGTTACTGCCATTTTATTATATTTATATACAATTTTTCTCTTCGCAAGAAATCAAAAACTATTTTCTTGACAATAAGAGATACTAGTAGCTTATTATGAGCTCCCATCTTCATCTGGATTAAATAATACATTTAACCAAGAAGGCTGTGAGCTTGCTGTGAAGTACTAAGTGTATGTGACAACTATTTAGAAACCAAAGAGAATTCCCAAAAGCATAAGCCATGCACCAAAGAACACTACAATCTGCAGTTAAACTCCGATCCCATGTAAGACAACTATCTCAAATACATCCAGTTTTTAAAGCAAAGTTTTTATTCACAAACCTCTTTCAAGGCTCTTATTAAATCTGGTTTTGGTCGTGGGCTCAGAGGAATGCATTTATAGCCACAACTTTTCAATGTATTCATTAAGTCTCCTGCCACTCTTCGTTGTTCTTTGGTCATTCCATCGCTGTGATTGTGCATTAACTCATACAAATAGAGCACTAATTTAGGCCCGTGCTAGAAGATGAAAAGAAGGAAAGAAGGGAATACAGATATATGGTCACTCTCATTTTGAGAACACTGAGCAGTTTTTTCCCCTCTGCTTTTATTCCCTTTTCTAGTCAGACTGTGCAGATTTCTTCCACTAATTATTCTCTAATTTTAAAAAAATGACAGCTTTAATGGTTTAAGATAAACTTTTATAAAACTAGAAAAACATGCTGAATTTTATCCTCACATGATAAAATTTGCCCCAGCATCTTGTGACTTTTCAAATGGCTTGCAAGAGAACTGCTTTTTCTCCCAGTATTCAGCTCCTGCAGCCTAGTTTATACTTCAGGAAATACGTGCCAGAGACTTCTAATTTTGCCTGCCAAGAATGCTACACCTCATTTGATTAATCAAATTAGAGCTGACAGATAATGAAGTTAAGCAGACATAAACCATAAATGCACTCAACATGACACTCCCACACAGAAGCCACTGCTAGTACATGAGCTCTTTTCTTCTTGGTAAAACTTATTTATTTGAATAACCTATACACGATCAGAAACATGTGAGTGCTACAAATGAATCCAATAAATACCTTCTCTTCTTAGTATACAGTGACTCAAACTGTGGCATGTCTTTTATTTTATTCTTGCAGTTCCTGAAGATCTCAAACTGCAACATTCCTACCTGATTTCTCCCTGTGACTAAGAAATGCTTACTGTCAAGCTTGAACTAATAGAGTACAATTAAAAAAAGCTTTCTTTTGACAAACTCAGAAAAGCAGGGGGAACCTATTCAGCTATTTGACTTAAGAACATGGAATACATAATCCCACTTTAAGAACTAATAAAGGCTAAGTAAGAAAAGAGAGAGTACTGCTTTGGTTGAGGATTGACTGCTTCTTAAAATCTAGTTGAAATCAATTCTTACAAGCTTCAGGAAGTCTGCAGTTAAGAGTTCCAAGGCAAGGATAATTTCTTCCTTAATTTACAATTTTAGGGTACCTTAATTCCTAGCTTCCTCAGTAAAATCCTTCATGTTAAAACTAGTATCACCTTTTGTCTCTGCACTGCACAGGGGATATGTTTGATGCAGAACAGCATAGACTTAATTCTATCTGTCCTCAGGACAGCATAGCAATTGCAGAGGTACACACAGGTGTTTTGTATGACAATTGTCAGTCACTAAACATTGCTAAAATAGCAGTGAACAACTAGGCACATACAGTTGTAAATAACTGTAAAATCTAAAACAATTGAATAGAGGTTTTAGAAACTTCTCTCAAACACTCTTGAGCTTACTTGCAAAGTTGGGCTAAGACAGTCACGCAAAATCTCTTGGTGGTTTACTTCGTGTACCATCTCCAAAGCCTGCTTCCTCTCCTGCAGCAGCCTTACAGGAGACAAGCTATGCACAAGAAGCCTCCCAAGCTGCGTACAGAATGTGTCCTTACACAGCAAGAGGATCCTGTTCCACTGCTGTTTTGGAGTGCTCATTCTGCTGGTGCCCTAAGTAATGGAGACAACTTTTTAATATTACATGGTGAGGGCTTGCTTCTACCAAGTTTTTCACGTTACAAAATAAACACAGTTAATATGATCAAAATGCAAGACAAAGTTTTATCTACCGAAATAATTGGTTTAGTATAGTGATTATTATTATGCGTTAACAGGCATTCTACTAAAACAATTCAGAAAGTGAAAATTGTGATGTAGAGGATTTAAAAAACAGAGGGTTTTTCTGATTGCTCATTTTAATCAACAGCCCTTTTACATTAATCACCAGTTTCTGAATGGATTACTGTGGCAGTATTGCAGAGACCAGGAAATGAATCCAAACGTAGTCAGCAGGAAAATGTGATATTTAATTAATTAATTGTCCACTTATATGTCTTAATCCCACAAGGATATTGGTCAGTACTCCATCCACCCCTCAGGGTGATTGGGTGAAGTGTTAAAACATCCATTTCACCAGTGTACCATAACAAGACTCAGACAAACACCAGGTGTCCAGATAGTTACAGAAAAACATCTTATTGTTTTCATAGTTTGCATGAGAAAGAGAAGATTCACACAGAACACTGCAAGAAGCTGGAAAAATCCTTCTAACAGGCTTTTCTGTATGCACAGATTACCTCAAAAGATTAGAAACCAGGCACTGGAAGGAGATGTGTGTGTTCACAAAAAGAAACTGGCCATCTTTGAAAAGTACTACAAGTATGGCACAATGGAAAGATAATACACCTATCAAACGTAATTTTTCTGAGCTAGAAAGAGAATTAGGTAGAACCACTTTTACCAAGATGACCTAAGAAAGAGTAATAACACACTTCATATTATCCGAGCAAAAACTGATCGCCTTGGAAAGGCTGACAAGCTAACACCTCTGTGTTAGAAGAGAAGACTTTCAGCCCTTTGGAAAGAATTGAAAAAAGACAAAGCTCTCTTTCCAAACTCTAAAATATACTATGAACACAAATTGCTCAGAAAATCACCACCTGCGGAGGCACAGAAGATCTGGTTTTATAGGCTTCAGCAAACCTAAATGTTGAAGTTTAAGAGATCAAGCAAATTTGCATAGTACAAGAAAGTCTATTTAAGTTTTGTGTTCTTGTTTAAGCAGACTTCTGCTAAACATAAAGGTAAAAATCAGAACAGATCCGTTTATTATTTTACAACTGCAGAGAAACTGGGAAGCTGAACAGGGTTTTTAATGCTACAGATGAATGGAGAGATGCAGTAAGAAAAGCATTTATGGACCAAATATGCTATGCATGAAAGTTCCTAATAAAAAGTTCCATATTTCCTTATGAAATATGCTTTAATGTGGACAGCATCTAATTACTTACAATGGATACTTTGATTCCTTCCACCAACATTTTGACCATTTCTTTAAGAAAAGGATTTATTCTGCTAGTCAGTTCTTGCTGGCTTTCCTCTTCGGGAACTTCCAGCTGGGATGCTGAAAGTCTGCTTTGACTTGTATTTTCTGTTATACCCAGTACATCAAGGCACTCTTCGGTAGAGGCTTAAAATTTAAGAGGTACATATTGATCAATACCATCTCAAGCACGAAAATCCTACAATCCTTTAGCTGGCATTATATCAAACACTGCCTTTACTGATATATTTACCATACTTATTCTCTTTTGCTTTTGCAGAATTTGAACTAGCTCTCAAAGTCATGAAGCCTTGATAACCAATGTAGCCATTTCATAATAAAACTGCATTTTAAGAGAGCAGATGCTCCCTTTGGCAGTTAAATCTTCAGGTAATAATTCAAGCAGTTAACACATGAATGGACTAATGTAGAAATAAAGCAACTTGTTCATTTCATTCAGATAAAAACATTACCCAGATTGCCAGTTACATAATACTGAGAGACAAATCACAGAGAATGATGCTTTATGGCTAAATCCATTAAACTTGTGTCAATAGCACGACTTTCCTCTCTAACACTGCAAAAGCAAGAATCCATTTTTCATCAGAACAGAAACAAACAAAAAGAAATCCTACCTAAATAAATGAGCCTGTTAACAGCCAAGACAGTCAGCCTCTGTAACCTTTGTGCAAACTCAGACTCAGTGGCTTGGATAGGATTTTCTTGGCTCATTCTCCGCTGCATCATCATGTTGAATTCCTCACTTGCCAGTGAGCGCATTTTCACCAGCAGAGCATCAGACTGAGCAAGTGAAAACTTCCTGGAACCTTTAAGGAGAGAAGCATGAACAGAATTCTACTAAAATGTACAAAAACTCAATCACTCTGCAACTGCTTTCATCCAAAGAGTTCACATCATTTAAGGAAACTAACATTTGAAATACATCAATATCAAAAGGAACATAAGTGTCATTGGGTGTTTGTCTTTCTTATTTTTAATTTTTAAAACTTTTTGAGAATAAGTATATAAATTTCAAATAATAAGTAACACCATGAAATGAGTTAGTCTCAAGATCAGATTTATTGTATGACTTCCATATTTTTGTGCAAAATATTCAAAACCACTATTTTTATTCCTCTTTTTATTGTATACATTGGATAAAGGATTAAAAGATAGTGATACAACAAAATACTGTATATTGCAGAGTGGGTTCATCAGCACAACTTATGAGCCAGACATATCATCAAACACATTTTGTACCATACCTATTGCCACTAATAGCAGCACAGAATCTAACTTACAAGAATAGTCCTCAGAATTTTCTTGAAATGAACTGGCAGGCCTTGACTGTACTTCCTTCTTTTGGAAATAACTATTTCTATTTACCTTTAGTGCCTTACCAAGTTCACTAATATAAAAAAAATTTCACTATACTGAATATATATATATGAAGCATTTCACTACGTTGATGGAGAGGGTTCTCAAAAGCTGACCGTCTCAAGAGAAACATTCCCATAGTAAACAGGGAATAATAAGTGTTTGTCAGGTTTTTAAATTGTATCTTCTGTGAAGTCCTTAATGCAGCTTCATTTATAAGAAACATACAAAATCAACTTACAGCCAGACAACTCCAAAACCTCTACAGAAGGACTGACAAGCTATCAAATACCAGCAAAGTATTACTGCTGAAGCTAGAACCGAACACAGGTTTTAAAAACACAACCACAGTGGCACTTCCAGGTATAAATTTGGAGTGGCAGGTATTTATTTCAGTATAGTCTCTAATGAAAAGCTGTGCAACAAAGCAATCCTCACATCACAGCTGAGTTAGTTACAAGCACTAACTTGATTTTGGCATTACCTTACTGTGAGGTTGGCTATTACAAGCATTATGAATTACTTTAAAAACACCTTTGCTAAGCAACTTACGAATTTAAGAGAATCCCAAAAGAAGGTAATCTCATGGAATCATCAAGTCATACATACAGGAGAAAGTACAAGAATGCTGCACTTCTGCTACTCACCCGCGATGCCTTTGCGCTTTTGAAACATCGCGCGATGTGGTGCCGAGGGCGACGGGGCTGAACTGGCCTGCTCCTGAGCATCTTGGCTTGCTGTGGTTTTTATTAATTCAATGGCTGCTTGAAGAACTCTTAACTGCAAAACAACTGCCATATCTAGAGAGAGAGGCATACAAAGTATACGTGACATGCCTTACACAGACATTTGTAACAACTCAAAACACAAAATGTGTCAAGAGCTATAAAACTCTAGATTCCACAGGAGTCACGCAAAGTCACCTCACTATTCCACAGATACAGACACTATAGAAATGAGTTCTCATAGAAAAGCCATTGAATTTGATTACTCCAAAACAAGCTACGTGAAACTGTACAGAATATTTTCATTTAAATATCCTTAAAGAACTTTTACAGTCACTGTTTTTTCAGATTAATAGTACACAATTGTTGACCACAAGGCAGGCTCCTAAGGAAAACAACTAATTTGAGAACCACTTAGAAGAGAAAGATGCATCACCAGAAAACTCCCCCTTCTCCCTCAGCAGGAACATTAAACAAAAAACAGTGGGGAAGGGATTTAATTTTCCAGTCCCATGACCCCAAAAATTAGCAGACAACTTACTTTGCATCCTTGCATTTTTACTATTTTGAAGATGACCCAGCAGCACAATGAGGTCTTCAATGACACGAAAATATTGAGAACCTGAGGAGCTGCAGGCATGAATTGCAACTGCTACCAGCAGCTGTTGTATATCGCATGCAAGTAACTTGTAGTCGTTCAAGGGAATGCTGCAAACAAAGTTGTAGTTACCAGAAACACGACAATTCTAGTAGATTGTAACTCTTAACAAGACCCATTATTATTCCCCTTGCTACTTCTGCCAACTGTACCTAATATTATGTTGTACTTCACATAAAAATGTTACTGCTGAAGACTAGAAAATTATAATTCTAGACATTTCTTTAGTGTTAACTTTGGCAGATTGGAGGCCTGCAAATTTTTGAAGCATTCTAATGCGTGCAGCACAGTTTTATTGGAAAAGCAATGATGTATTACTATCAGATTCTTAAGTTAAAGAACAAGTCTGAAATCCTATATTTCTTAAAAAATATCAGGATAATCTCATTTTGTAACCATGCTGAACAAAAACTACATTGAGGTAAAAAGGAAACCTTTCCATTTCTTCAGGATACAAACTAATGGAATAAAATAACAAAACCCTGTCTCTCCTTTGTTCCCTCTATAACCTTTTTTAAAGTACAGAATCTTTATAGCTAATAAAGTCATTGAAGTTACTCAAAATCTCAAATATTAAATCACAGACAGTACAGGAGAGACTTTTCTTCAGTTTTGATATTGACCATAGATACAGTAGAATGCTATCATTTCCTGGGCCTTTATCTCACTGTTCAGTTTTATTAAGAAAAGCACTAGAAGTGCAGCCAGTGTGACAAAAGCGCATTTTAAAATGTCATTTTGCTTGAATGTTTAAGGTATGGAAAGAACATTTTCTATTCCATTGTTTGAACTGACTATCTGACCATTAACTTTAACTTACAGATATAATTAAAGCTGAAAACCACAAATCCAGTATTATTTTATGCTCTCTGATAATTTTATAAAGTAGAAAAAACACAATACAGTAATTTCTTGGTAGCCTTAAGGCTGTGCCTAGATTACTTGATAGCAACAGAAACAACACTCACTTTGTTTCCAGTCCGTTGAGAGCAGCCAGCGTATTACACAACACATAGAGCAAACCATTATCAAGCAGTAGGTCTGCAACTTTTGAGCAGGAATTTATGATTTGCAGGAGGAGGCAGAAGCAGTTATGCAGCAGAACATTATCATAGAGAGAATTCTCTATTAGACCCAGCACAGGAATGACACACCATTTTCGAAAGAGTCCGACATTCTTGACATCTTCCAGATCAAATCTGTTACCAGAAATATGAGTGAGTGGCATCCTAAAGAACAACCTGGTAACAAAAATAGTACATGCAACTGGAATACCAGTTATATATCATGTGTCGGTATTTTGGCAAAGATGTCCATGGTAATTTCCTACATTTCACTGTAGTAACAATACCTACCTGCTAAAAAATCCAATAAGACAAAAATAAACTTTTCATAGAGCCACAAAGAAATTAAGTGCCTAAAAATTAAATCTGATGCTTCAGCTAACTACTAGCTGTCTACAATATAGATTTCATGAAAATAGAGGGGTTTTTAATCAGCGTAGAAAAAGGATTCATCACCTTTCCAATAGTCACTATTATAACTAAAACAGACACTATCAAGAAAACAGATACAGCTTGTCATCAATATAACAATATACTGACTGGCAGCAGGTTTGATACCCTATATCTGTTACTGCTGAAACTCAAGTTTGGTACCTGGCTTATTGTGATTGCAGAATTCAAAGCAGTGCTTCAGACCTTGTTTTACTTGTGCACTAACAAACTGCATTACTATTATAAGGTTATCGGCCCATCATATGACTATTACACACAATCCTAAAAATTTGAGACATTAGAATTACCTTTCCAGCCCCATAATAAACCCTAAAGAAGTAACAGTTCTCTGCTTTGGGGCAAATTAAGCAGCCATGACTAAACATTGCAGTTAAACAGGAATAGTTTTTGAGTAGTGAAGATCGGGTCAAGAGGAAGAAGTAATCTGGCTACAAATCCTGCAGAGGCAGCAGTTGAGAAGGAACTTTTTGCAAGATTTTTGCACTGATTATATTTACACATGTGATTTCTGCACAAGCATTAAGTAGTCAGACTAATTCTAAAATATATCATTTATTTATATAGTTGTCTGCTTAAAGGTAATCTCCTTTCCTGTCAAAATGAGGTGGCTCTTTGGTTCATGAAAATGGTGTCTCTCCGTGATTTTCCCTAAAAGGGACAGCCATTTAAATTTGGAGGCAAGACAAGGAAGCAGCTGTGGCATCAAGATTTTTCCTTAATCACCTACCAAAATCCAAGAGCAGAAGTGTAGTGACTACTACTTAAAACTTTTAAGGATACAAATCAGTTTCACGTAGGATCAGAGACTGAGAGTTAAACTGATCACACAACCTCTGAGGCACTCAAAGTCTGAGTGTTTACAAGATCCCAGCTGACAGCCTCCATCAGATGAAGTTGCTTATAAACAGTTTAAGGGCCACACAACAGCCCTAAGGATTTTAATACATTTCAGTGTTAAGCAGGGAAAACATATCAAAATAGTTTGGAAGGAACTTTTTTTATATTTGTTGACCAGCAAAGTGCACTGCTTGTAACTCACATGTTGTTACGGGACATAAAAGCACAGCATTACTTACTCTTCATCCAAACCAACAGAGCGGCCAAAAAGCATTTCCAAAAAGCATTCTACAACTTCCTGAGTCCCCTGATGAAGATACAGCTGGTTGGCTAGCAAAGAGAAGCCACGATTCTTTAAGAATTTCTCCTTCTGCTCCCTCCTTGCTCTGTTGAAATATGCATCCAACAACTAAAAATAAATGGATAATTATGGTGTAAGAATTAAATGTTTAATATAACTACCCTAGAAGTTAAATTGTTGTCTGTGATTGAAATAAATTTTTTAAAAATTCAAGGTTGCAAATATCAATTATACTATTGCAGCTGCAATCTACACTGTCCTTGTTACAATCAACATCTGATAATTTATTTTTGATCTGAAGATTCTTACATTTTTCATGAAGTTTAGGATAGATGAAATCACACAACAGTTAGCAAATGCCTACATAAACACTCAAACTTCTTTTATTTGTTCAGTCTTGCACTTTGGTGTGCATGCAAGTGCAAGCAAATGCATGCATGACTCCTGTTCTCAATAAAGCCATACAGTCTTACTCTTTTTCAAATTAAAATAGAAATTACTCAAAGTTTTTCATCTACATTACGGAACACTGTTCTTAATACTACAAAAATCCCTGAAAACATTTTGAAGCCTCAACTCCATCTTCAGTCCACAAATGTGTGGATGACTCCTCAGAATAACTCAAAGTCAACTCTGTTAGAAGCCAAACTAAGGTGCAAGCACTTTTTTACCTATTGCATTGTGTTTTGTGCCACTGACCTTCTACATATTTGCTTCCATTTACATTGGTAATGCCATCATAAGCTCTTAAGGCCTTTGGCTTACATTATAGACTACATTTATCTATTCAAAGAGTCTGTGTTTATGTTGCTTTATGGTTTGTTTGGTTGTTTTTATTTTTAAATCCATGGGGTGGAAGCTTATCGTAAAACTCAGAAATAAATGTAGAAAATGGAAGAAATCTTAACAAAAATATTAAAAATCCATCGCATTTCCAGCATGTTAGCCATGCTGGTACACATCTTTTTTAGCAGAAAACATTTGATATAGGCCTACTTTAATGACTCCTTGTTGTATGAGAGGAGATGGGTGGTTCACCAGAACTATAAGATAATCAGGTTGGATAAGTTTGTCCATCACATCTTCTAGCATGATATCTGGTAGGATTAGGAGAACACCACGCAAGAGATCATATAATCCACAACAGATAAGCACAAGATAGTCTTCTGCACATCTGAAAACAGAGGAATATGTTTTACCACTGTTTATTGTCTACAGCAGGAAAAAATTTAAAAATGCAAAATTGCAATTCTTGAGGGACAGGAAGAGGATTAGGGTTAGAAATTTGGAAGACATCATTTCTCCAATACTCCTACTACCAATCTTCATTAACACTTATCTTTAGGTGGCAGATAGCAAAAAGGATAATCTGACCAGAACTACTTTTTTTGTGAGCAGTTCCTACTTTTACTGTACATAGCAAAAATCCTGATTTTTAAACTTTGTTATGTAAATACAGCAAAAACTGAAACAACATACACTAAAAGCTTAATAAATTTGTGTATGACAGCCATTGGAAACATTCCCTTAGTTTTCATGCTTCGATTTTTTTATAGAATAGTAATCAAGAGCAAGAGCTGTGAAATTAAAGCTCACGTTAATTTATTATTTTGTATGCTTACCTGTCATCAGGGCTTTCAGATGGTTTTGGGGTATTCTCACTAGCTGAAGAAAAAGCAAGACTGTCCCAGTCTTCAGGAAGTACATTCTTCTGGTCAGCAAAGCTTGGCCAGCGAGCAATGGCTGATGATGCTCCAAGAACAGAGAATGCTAAGCCCAACCCTGCAAAATTACTCTGACCCTTCTGAAATGAATGTAGTCCTTTCAGGTTGTCTGGACGACGTAGAGATGCCTCAGATGCACCACCACCAGCAGCTTCATTACCTTTCAAGTCTGCATCAGCTTCTTTACTCTCTAATGCATTTTCAGATAACTCTACTTCTTTTGCAATATCCTCAAATGTTTCGGCAGATGTTAGCTCTGAGTCACAAACTGTTTTTGCAGACTCACAGCTGCTAAGGAAGAGTTCTTCCTGTACTCTCCTTACAGTTTCAGAACTTTCTACAAAACCAATTCTACCCTGAAGATCAGTGTAGTCACGCTCACCAGTGATCTGCAGGTCATCAACACTGCTTGCCATTCTTTCAGTAAGTCTTTTTCGATGAACTTGGGGTGAGGAAGTAGGTGATGCTGGTAAGCTTTTAGAAAGCCTTCTAGGTGCCTGAGAGCTTATCTTCTGCTGTACACTAGCCTTGGTAGTGCTCCCTAGAGAAACAAGGATATGTTCAGCATTCCTTTAACACTAAAACCCAGCTTTTCTCTCAATGTTATGCTTTTCATCCATTTAAATTGTGGTGACCCAAGTCAATTTTATGTGCAAAAATGATTCAATGCCTAACATAGCTCAGATTTGGTTAATCAAAGTAGAGATAGTAAACTACTATGCAGCCATATATTTAGCAAGTCACAAATGTGAAAGGAACAAAATGCAATATAATTTTTGCCAATATACTGGAGTTTCTAGATTTAAGTTATCATCCTTTCACCTAACCCTCAGCAGGAACTTTTATAGAATCACTGAGGGTGGAGGGCACAGCTGGAGGTGTCTGCACCAGACTCCTTGCTCAAAGCAGGGTCAAATAAAGCAGGTTGTTCTATTTGGAGCTTTGTGTAAGAGGTCCAATCTGCGGTGTTTCAGTGGACATCAAAATACTACTCACCAACCCTTTCGCACTAAGGTTTTACACATACTTCAAATTTAGAAAAAATAACCGCATGCTTTATTTAACGTGCTTGTTTTTAACTGCACCTTTTGACCTGAAACAGTCAAACTCTCAGAGCATGTTACAAGTCTTTAAAAAAATATAGTTTTAAGAGGGAAAGTAGTCTGTATACAAGACTGGTAGAAGCAGTTTCTTGTTAGTCTAGGAAAAGGAGTTTTTTCATTCACAAGTATTTTGAAGACCATGCACCCGTTAGTACTAATGTAATGACGATGCATCAAGAATGTATTTTTTTATGAGCGAGACACATATGAAAGAAATGCATGAATATACATACACACATACATGTGTCAACGCAGCCTGACCAAGCTGGCCTTCACACAGCAGGGGAGATCTACACAGCTGCAACAGTCTTACAGTCAAGCTTTCACACACATTAGCAGGTAGTACAGCAAACTGCAAACCCATGTGCAGGTAGCAGGCTATTTCACACACACACGCGCTCAGATATTTTATAGAACCATACAGTGTTAAGGGGATGGAATGGACCTCAAAAACATTCTAGTTCCAGCACCTCCTGCCATGGGCAGGGACACCTGCCACTAGACCAAGTTGCTCAGTGCTTCATCCAACCTGGCCTTGAACACTGTTAGGGTTGGGACATCCACAACCTCCCTGGGCAACCTGCTCCAGTGTCTTGCCACCCTCAAAGTGAAAAATTTCTTCCTAATGTCTAATCTAAACTTCCCCTCTTAATTTGTACCCATTACACCTTGTTCTATCACTATTACAGTTCCTGATTAAATATAAGATTATATAAATTATAGATTTATTTATATAAATTTTGAAATTCAAATTAAGAAGCACAAGCACTCAAACATCTATTTTCACAAAAAATTTATGTTGAGTATTCCTCTGGTTCACATGAATAATCTCTATTCAACAACAACAATTTGATAATACTGATTAAAAAGAAGTACTCATTTAGAAGAATGAGATTTCATATATTTTCCATATGGGACAAGGACTGATTCCATACACAGTTTTATACTGTGATACGCTCTTTATGCCACTGCTTTACTAAAAAGACTTGAATAAACATTGTTTCAACTGAAGTAGTGATTGAAGACTCAATTTCCTTTTCCTAAACAAAGTAGCAACAAGATACCATTTGTAAAGCTGTTACATTGTGATACACAATATAGCCAGAACACTATACACACACACGAACTGAAATACATAGATAGATATGAAGGATTATGCACAAAAAGTATCAGCTTAATGCTTTCTACCCAGATAAGATAGCTGCTTACTGCTCACTACTTCAACTGCTGCCTGGTCAGGGCATTCTCACACATCTCTAGCAGGTCTGTTTAACAAATGAAAGGATTCTGCTTATCTGGTCCACTTCACTGCCCGAGCCATCAATGTGGCTATTTGTTTCAACTTAAGAATGAAGAGCAGTTTAGGTAGCATGTTCTTTACATCCTTCTTACTCTGCTGTTCGGGCAACAAGCTCCAAGGGACAGGGGGAGATTTTTAAGAAATATCTGTGGGAAAGTAACACTTTAAGGCACTCTAGTCATTTGCCAAAAGAGTGTGTCTTAACATCCTTGTTTTTCCAGTACTGTTTTACCTTCCAGTGGTAAAGCTGTAAATCCAGTTGGAGACGTAATCACAAATGCAGAATTGTCTACTGACTTCCCACCACTGCTGGAATTTCTCAGGTACCTAAGTGATTCAACTTTCTCCTGGAAAATTTTACCATCTAGAAAGAAAAGATAAAAGGGGAAAGTTATATAAAAGCTTTTTATGTTTGCATTGCTGATAAATTAGACTCATAGTATTCAGGTTACACTTTGAGCTGATCACTGGAGGCTAATGAGAAGTGCTAAAGTCCAAACAACTGAGAAAAAGCACTTTTTGGTTTACTGATATGACTTCAAAATTTACTTTAGAACAATGAAAATATTATGACATACTAAAGCAATTACATTTAAAGACAGTCCTTCCAGACATACAAGTAGTGACAACTGACTTTTTGTCATGGTAAAAACAGGTGACTGTTCTCAGACAGCCCAAAACGGCTTCAAGTATCAAAACATGCATTCTCCCCTTACTCAGAATTTTACAACAGTTATTATTAGAGGAGAGATACAGATAAACACAACCGTGCTGCCTTTGAAACTGATCACTAAAACTGAAGGTACACAGGTATCTGCAAAAGGAGAAAATATTTCAAACTTGGATGATGCTTTCCATGTTTATGTAAGTTATAGCTTAGGTTGTACAATGCTAATATTAAAGCATGTATTAAAGCATACATTGTTTCACATTTTTAAGAAGAGCAAGAAATATTTTTTAAAGCTCACATTATTTTGCCAACATGATTATCCAGTACAGATATATTAAAGCAGCTGTTGTTCTAGGTCTGCACCCCTCAGAGCCCACAAGCACTGCCAGTAGCTTGTATGCAATGAACTCATGGAGCCTGACAATGATGTCTTGCAGTGCAACTAATCAGTTGCTAAAAATGCTCCTCAGGATGATTATTTTTCTAGGAATTCAGTAACAGGAAACAAGAAAGAAGTGCAGAAAGGACCAAATACATATTTCTGAAGAAGTTTCATTTATAGGTAAGCTAGATGTTTTTTCTAAATTTGCCTACAGACAAATATGTCCAGAAAGGCAGCTAAGATTAAGCATTCCATTTAACAGCATCAAAATTTAAAGAAAGTTAAAAGCATAACCAGCAGAACCAAGCAAACAAAGTCTAACTAATCTGTCTCAGAAAAGTAAAAGTAGTTTATAGTATTAAGTCCCAACAGTTCAATAAATTTTAATATATAGTCATCAAAATACAGCAAAGACTTTTTTTTAGATATTAGTTTATGACCAGATTTTTATCTTATTGTTTATTTCTAGCTAAATGTGGCATATTTACCTATGTGCAGGGAAAAGTAGAAGTTGGTAGGGTTGTGACAAACATACGTATTAGTGGGAGGGTGAACTGCTAAGAGGAAATTGAAGACCAGTGTCAGCAATTCCAGGTCTGGGGGAGAACCAAGTACTTCTTCAATTATTTTCACAAATGACCTGCAAACCTCCCGAGGCAGGGATGCAAGGTGTCCCTCTTTATGCTCCTAGAAAGAAAGAGTGTACAACTGTAAGCTACTTGCAATTTTAATTTGACAAACTTTTTCTTATCAATTGTCATGCTGTAGTAGAACAGACAAGAAAAGAAGCTCAGCTAATAAAGCTGTATTCTATAATTTTGGGAGGAGCTATTGTACCACCTGAATGTTATCTAAGTCCATCATGCACCAAATATTGCAGATGTTATGCAAGTTGATCTTTAGAAAAATGAATATCTGCATACTATACTGCTCTGTCAAGAAATGCTGGAACTTTGGGACATGAATCACCACTGAAAGTATAATTTATTGTCATTGGATTACATATTTGTAGAGAAATTAATAGTTGCCAGTACCAGTAACTCAACATATTAATAACTTTCTGAACAGTACCACACTGAGCCTTCTGTATTTCCACTTCAGTAGCCCTTTTTATAAACATATACATTTGAGATTCATTGATAATTATAACTTCAGCTTGATCAAGCACTCTATATAGTTTGACAATGGCTAGCTGAAAAAATCTATTAAAAGTATATGGATTTCAGAAAAAAATTTGAAGAAACTTGTGGGAAACCTCACTGAAAGGTGAGCATGGTGATTATCTTGTTTCTTTCCAACTTCTCTAAATTTACCCCTTTTTTTGATACCCAAGCACCTTAACTGAGACTGCTGTAGGAAAAGATGAAATGAAGTCAATTTAAGTAAGTTCTTCCAAAGAGAATGGCTTATGTAGTTTCACCTTCTTTCCATCACAAAATTGCCAAGTCATTGTTGACCAATTTGAGTAGTTTTTTTAATCAAGAAATTAATTTTTTCCCCAGTATGCAAAAAAGACAGGAGAAATACTATGAAACATTCTGTATCTAGGCATTTGCATTAATATACAATTTCAAAAGTTAACTATACCACTAACAAGTTCCAAAAGTAGGGAACACCACTGTTTCCCATGAAGAAACAAAAAAATTTACAGATATTAAAATGATGAAAATATTTTTAAAAAAATAATTACAAGAGGAAAAAACCAATAAATACATTTCATGTGCTGAAGTGAGAAACTCAGAATTAAAAGGAATGTAAGCTAGAAAATAAGAGTATAAACCATCTCAAAATCATGTTCTTAAGAAGTGTTTATCAAAGGACTGAAGCATTTCCCTAAAGTCCTTTCCGGCATAGCTATTTCCATGCCAGGGAAGAAGCTACTACTGTACCAAAATTTTGAGATGAGTGCTCAGACTGAGCACTACAGGCAGGCTGCCCCATTAGCTCTGATGAAATATAGCACAGACAGTTTCACTACCTGCACAGTATCTGGTTTTCAGTAACGAAGACAAGAACCTGCAAGAGACATCTCAGGTGTTTCTATATGAAAGGGACAGTTCATTTCAGCTCCTGCTGGTGTATGGCTGTGCAAGTAACCTAGTGCCTGTGTTTCCAAATCACACCAAATGGTTACAAGCTCTTGCCCTTTCTGTCCAGCAGTACACAGAACACCCAGTAGGGAACTGTACCTGTTTACAGCAACAACACCTGTTGAAGATGGAAGTAGTCTGGAAGCACAGAGGTCTACTCAACTTTTGCTACAGAATTTAGTCCCTTCCACCCCACCCTCCCCAAATAAAAATGAGTATTTGACAAGCACAAAGTAGGATTTCAGAGTGGAAGTACCTGCAGAACCTGACAAGTTAACAGGAAGTGATGTACCACTTGAGCTTTCAACAGCTGCTTAATGTTAAACATCTGTTGGTGGTGGTTAGCTCTGATAAGGATCTCTAGAGCTGCTAACAGCGTTTCCCAAACACCTTGCTGAAAAACAAAAAACAGGAAAGTTGCTTCAAAAATATATTTGTGAGTCTACACACCAAGGAAAAAAAACCCAACAAAAAACAACAAACACAAAAAACTCAAGTTAGTTTTACACCTAAGATAATGACTAAATCAATACAAGTGGTCAGGTCAGAACAGGTTAGAAACTAATCAGAAAAGTTATGCTCGTACAAAATTAAGCATGTTTTAATGATTAAGCTACAAAAAAAATTACTTGTCTAAAATCAGTTTTGTACATTCTTAGCTATATTAACCCTGAATGGTTATTTTCAACAGCTTAACTCCAAAAGAAAACAGGTCTTCCTTAGTTTCTCCACAAAAAAAATTATCAATTCAATTAGGAAGTCATATGCATACATTGCATTTACAGATTTAATACACTATGGCTACCTCCATCATTGATAATGGGAGATTGATAGATATTACAAACAGCTATTCAAATTAAAACAAGGCACATTAATTTTAGAAAACTGTAGTAATTAACTAACCACTACTACTCCTCCAGTTACTAACATGTAACTGGAGAAATTAATTTCAGAGCTGATAATACTGTATTTTTTTTTAAATATTGACTTTTAGACCCGAAGTATTTCCAAAATTAAAGTATTTACCTTTGCTTTAGACCATATCTTCCAGTCAAGCAGCAGCTTTTCTAACAATTGGACATCTTGAATAACTGCAGTAGAATCTGGGTCAAGCTGGAATTGCCCATTTTCATTTATATAGAGAATCTCATCGCTGCAGCATCCTTCAAGGAGAGTCTTAAAGAGGGGGGGATTTTTTTTGAGTATCAAAACACAAAGCAGTACATTTGTTCTATCCAATTTATAAAGAAATTAAAATCTTTGAAGAGACAGCATACTCTTGATAGGGAAGACATATCAACCTGGTCAACACCAAACTTGCTTCAAATCACTGTTCTGCCTTTGTAAAAGCAGCTTCAAATGTACAATTAAAATCCCAGAGAAGTTTCTATATTTGTCCTAATATTGAACAAAATACCAGATTTAAAAGAGGACTTTACCTTCAGCATGCGAAATCCAACAATGCATTTTGGTTTGATCAACACCCGACGAATCATAGAATAACCATTACAGTTGTCCATCTCCTGTATTCTCTGTTGATTGTATTTTGTTAAAGATAGTATAAGTTGTAGTGCTAAAGCTTGAGTGTCTTCACAGCTGCTAATCTCTACTACCTGAGGAAAAGGCAAATTTAATACGAAAGTTTAAGTGAGAAACATCTAGAAAAAAGCTTTGTTGCGCTCCTAAATAACTGTTTCTGGATTAAATCTCTTTTGTCTATGTGTTAATTCTGCTGCACTTACACATTTACACACCTGTATTATAAGATCTGTGTTGTCTCACAGCTGACCTATTTGCTTGCCTTACTGAAGCAAACAGTCTTCAGCAGGATCTATGGCAGATACTTAGCATAAATTTACAAAATACAATAACATGGATTACGATTTTCTCCTCAGATTTCACCATCAGCGGTAAAACTACAACAGGCAGTGTCTTTATAACCATAATCTAATGTGCATTTGTTACTACTCTCACCATACCTTTCAGAACAATACCAGAGGCACAGAAATCAGAGAAGTCTTAGGCCTACATTAGTATTTTGTATTAACTGTAGTACTTCAGAGACTGCTAGCACAAATATTAGCCTCTCCATGTAAAGGCCACAGTTAAGCAGTAACTAAGTTAATTACAATTTTTCTTAGGATAAGCCTTTGAACATGGCTGAACAGTTATCACCAAACAGCTCTCACCATTCATTAGATAAAAATAAAGCTTTGCACACCATGTAGTTTCATATTTATTCATACTTGCATTTTGAGTATCCTGTGGTTAAAGTGGTTAAAGATATGCAATGAATTTGGTACCTCAAAACCAGAGACCAAAAATATAATCGGTTCTACAATACCCATAAATACAATCTCTTTTGATATTTAAAAGCCTCATTTCTAAATCAGAATGTAACACTCCATCTTAAATACTGGCAATACTATAAAAACCATAATGCAATAGAATTATAATTACATATCCAGTTTAAGACAACCTGCGTGATGCAGTCTTATGCCACATTTTCAACAAGTATTCTTTAACAGAAAAGCACCACATGCAGACAAGAGCAAGGCTGGAAGAACAAGGATTTTCTACCCAAGAAAGAAGGAAAATTTTATATGGGAGAACAGATACACACACCCCTCCTCTAGCCCCCTTACCCTAGCAAAGAGGAAAACAAATGCACCAGTTCCTCCAATTTCATGTAGTATACTCTGAAGAGTTTTATATTCAACCGGCTGAAGTGCTTTTAGGTGATGAGAGTCCAATACATTGCTCTGAACTTCTTTCAAACTGAAAGGTCTCTGAGAAGGTACAGTTTTCACTTGACCTTTCAGTCTAATGACAGGCTCATAGATGGTGTACTGACCAGGGCAGCTTGTGGTGTAAACAACAGCAAGACTCTCCTGAAAAAAAAAAAAAAAAAAAAAGAGTTTAAACCTTTTTCAAGACATTTAATACAAAAAACCCCACACACCAAGGACACAAAAAAGCCAAACACAAAAGTCACCTAAGAGCAAGTAGTAACAACTTTGGCAGTTCATTTCTACTTTATCATTAACATGCACTGAGGTTGCATGTGGATGCATGTACACTAAAATGCAACAGGATTCTCAAATCTTATCAAACTCATGCAATAGCTAAAGCACAGAAAATTAGGAAAATGCTAAGAAATGTCACCAATTTCTTGGTGAAAATCACCAAGGATCCCCCTCTCATTACCTGAAGAATTACATAACTTTTTTGCATAAAAACAAAGTTACTGACAAATTTAAAATAAAATGAGTATATAGAGGCAATGAATAAATAGTTTCATTTTCTAAAGTGGCAAGTCCAAAATATTGATGTTTATTTAAAACTCCACCATTTTTTTTTTTTAATTCTATTCTTTATTCAGCTTTGCCGTAAGAGAAACTCAACATAAGTTTCGTTAATGAAGAGACTTAAACCAAAGCTCCTATGGAAAGTAACTAACTTATTTTCACAGAAATGTAAAATGATCTTATTTGGATGGTTATTTAAAATAGAGAAATAATTTCATTTAAGGAGCTTGCACTCTATGCAAAAGTACAAAGATTAATTTTATCACTTGAGCACATGGTTCTTCTCTCTGCCTATTTGTTGTTCTGTAAGGCAAAATAAGCTTCTAAGTTGCATGATTGATTTGTTAAACTCCTATCCCATTCATTCCTTCTTAACCTATTCAAAATTTAGAACCATTGTTTACAAGGATCACATCCAGACAGAATGATCCTTTGCCTACAGCTACAAAATGAAATCAGAAAAATCCCTCTAGTGGGAACAATTCATACAGCAGGAATTACTAGTATATGAGTTCCCAGAATATAGCAGACTTCACTGATAAGCAAGTTTTATTTTATTCTTCCTCTAGCATAAGTATATTTACATCTGAATCTGGCAGGGCTGTTTCAGTTGGGAAAGATGAAAAAAGCAGTATCTGGCAGCTGGAAAATGACTTTTCAGCCAAACTTGATGCAAATTTACTCCCTTCAAAACCTTCAAGGAATTTGAATTAATTCTTTTGCTTCCTTAAAACCAGATAAATCTTCACTTCTCCTCTCAGTTTTAATCTTAAAAGGTTAATTTAGCAGTCCTTGGCTACCTTTACACTAATGGAGGGAAGAGCTATGTATCCATGCTAGAGCTTCTGGAGGTGCCGGTTTATCCACTATGATTTAATGTGCAGTATTATTTATAGATGCTGGAACATGCAGAAATTTTCAGAACCCAGCCTAAAGCAAGATGAAATGGTCACCCTGTGTGGAGTTCAGCTCCCATTAAAATAAGTAGGAAGAGTCCTGCAGTGATTTTAATGAGAAGAGGATTTGATCCTCTCTGCTTTGATCAAATGAAGCACTTTGGGAGACAGCAGGAAACATGTTGCCACCTTCTTAATCAATTTTAAAATATTAAGGACCATTTTTAAGTAGAAACTTACAATTAAAGGCCCAACATCCACTTCCTTTTTTGTCATGAAGAGCTCCTTAATCTGTTCACATTGTAGAATCTCTTTACTTATGTACTTAGAGAAGTCAGTCAATGTTTTGCCATATTTACAAGGCATTATAGATGTGAAGTCTGGGCCACATGTGTATAAGTAAAATGCTTCCTCCGGTCCAATATTTGCACCTAAAACCCAGAAAATAATCTGTTAACTCTTGACTATACAATAAGGCAAAATTCATACATCAGCTAGTAGGATCAGAGACTTTACAAGGAATATCACCAACTGGATTTTGCAGGCTCTGATGATAAAACAAATCAGTGCAGCCTAATGCTTGCTATTAGCCACAGTAGATCGGTGACTTCTGATCACATCACAGGCCAGATCAATTCAATGGCAAAGGCAACTGAAACCAAGTCGAAAACAACACGCATGAACTGAAGATCAACATCTCTGAATAATTTCACTTTTTAAAATTGAAAAGTCATCTATCCAAGCCTCCTCAAAGCTTCAAAGCATAGCAAGATTACAGATAGAAACAACATGCTGCATTGTCTTGGAGACTTGGGTAGTGACTGAGTAGGGTGCTACAACAACAGCTCACTACAACTGATAGAAGGGAAAAAAATCCCATAGGAGGTAGAAGACCAAATGAACCTTCCTCCCCTTTCTGGGCAGCACATCTTGGGTCATCTGTGACCTGAAAACACAAGCTCAAAAGAAGCATCCAGAAGCACCCAGGTCTGACGTGTGGGTGCATGACAACCGTACAGCAGCAAATCCAGGGCTCTCTGGATACATCAGTTATGCAGGCAGTAGGCACATGGAAACCAGACCACGTAGATTCTTCAGGTTACATTTATGACAAGTATCTTGCCTATGCCCACACAAGTACACAGCTACACACACAGGACCTGCATGCACCACACACCCTGGGCAAACTGATCTCGCTTGTGGAGTCGTCCTGACTGGGCCACAGCACCTGAAATGCCAGGTGAAAAAGAAGCAGGGTTCCAGCCTTCAGCATTAAGCAAACACCCAGAAGTACTAGATAAAACTTCCCAAGGAAGTAAGAGAATTACACATCTAAGAAATTTCCAAACACTACAAGTTCCAGAAATAAGCATGCTTAACTCAGAGCATTCAGTGGTTCAGATTTTGTTAACTTTTTAATATGTTTTAAGTGATTCAGTAGGTTAGCAGCAGGTAACTGAAATCAATTTTCCAGGTAAGAGAGTGAGTGCTTTAAGAAAAAAAATAGTGATATTTGCTCTCTCTATCCCCTATCCCAAGGTATTATTTTAAAAAATTGCCAATTATGGCACTAAACAGAAAGCAAGAGAATATGGCAGAAGGACACATTAGGAAGTATCCAATACTGAAACATTTGCCTACATTCTCCCCGATATGTTATGCTGCTAAAGGGTGTATTGCTGTTTTTACTGTAAAAACTTGGCATGTTAAAAAAGATATTAAAATAAGCCTTTGATTTTGGAGGGGAAAGAGGAAAAGAATACTCATTCAAGAAAAAAAGCATACAAAAGTACCATTAAATAGAAGCAGATTTCCAAGATCCCATCTACCCGACAATCGAAGAAAATCTTCTTGGGATGATGTACAATGGCCAATCATGCAAAATGTTTTGTTACTGTCAGATGATAAGCTTGTTTTCCTTGGCAGTGCGAAATCTAAATTAATCTCACATTGCCTAAAAATACATATAAACAAACAAGTTCAAATATTAAGAACTGATCAAAATTGCTATCTAAGATATCCAGCTTAGGTTTAAAATTCATTTTAATATTCAGTAGATGAGAAGCCATGCTGTCAGCAACACTAAATTACTGAAGTCCTCTTCAACTTCCAAGCACCTTAAAACTCAATAACATAATGATATATGTATTCAAATACTGCACAGAACAGATGAATAGAGTCCCAGCTAGTGTTGCCATGAAATCAAGTTTTCCTAGCTCTGAAATACTTTCCTTCTTTCCTCTGACCTCAAAGAGGAAATGGTATGAACACTATACACACTTTTAAAATACCACAATTTTTCAAGCATTTCTACTATTCCTAACAAGTCAAAGTCCTTTGAATATGCTAATTAGCACATCATGAACATCGGGGTTCACATATGCTGGAAAACACCATGTTGAGGATTTGCTTGTACCAGGAAACATTCTCAGAACTGGTGTGCTGCACAGCCACAGGCAACAAGCCTGATGCTTTCAGAAAGCATCCAATTAACTTCATGGGCCTTTACATAAACAGACTGATCGGACTGTAAAGGTCACTCAAAGCTTCCTGAAAGAGCCTAACTAATAGCAAACTAGCAACTAAATCTATATATAGAGAGGCCTCGACAGCTACACATGGGGAGAACATTGTAATATTTTTAGCTTCCCCCTGTATCTCCATATTTGGACTTTATTGTAAATACCAGCATGCACAGACTTATCATAGCCTTCACAGTTTGGACTTTAGGAAGAAAGGGTAAAGACTGTGATATTTAATAAATTCCTGTTTCTCTAATCAGTGAATAATTCATGCAGGTACAGGCCCACTCAACCTAGTATCAAGTACCTCACTTAGGAGCATGGACCTTAACTTTGCAGTGGAAGTAGCACTTCTCACTGTCAGTTCTTGTCTGAAATATTTTTTAACTTCTTCCCTATTCATTTCTCTCAGTGGAAAAAAGTGACTGCCTTTTCTCTGACTCCTGTTAATTCCTACTTTCAACAATATTGCCAGGACCTGACCTACACCTCCTTAATTTGGATTCAACCAGATGCATTATGCCTACTGCTGACTTCATGTCATAGCTTATTTTGGATTTTACTCAAAATCTTGTAGTACTTGCCTCTTTCACTTATTTGTGATGAAGAAAAAGATTGATGTCTGCACTGGTCCATAGTAGAAACTGACAATTCTCAAAGTAATCCATGAATATTCTGGATATCTCTAAAGAATTCCTAGCAGTGTAACATACCCCCTCTCCTATCCTCCTAGAAGACTACTCCAACCGTAACTGCAACTTGCACCAAAATATCGCAGATGTTTTTCTACCAGAAAATATCTTTCAAAGAAGATAAATATCTAGGTACAACTAACGTGTTCTTTACCTCTGACCAGAAACCCACAGCAACAGCTTTCCACGGAAATTTTTCTTGCCTTCTGGCTTCTGCAGATATTTTAATGCCAAATGCTGCCACCTGCCCACAAGGAAAACATTCTCTGGAGATTCAGCCTGTGCCAGCAGACCAGCTTTCATCTCATCGTTTGGATCCATGCACATACTTTGAAAACAACAGAAAAGGAAAAACGAGGGTGTGTGTTTTCATATTTGCATTTCAAGCCCCAAATCTGCACATTTTGGCCTCAGTTAATTTAAGATTGCATTCCTTAACTTTGACAGGTAATTTTTTTGAGCACAGTTCTGTTTTTAGAGTGCTCAACTAGGGAAATCATCACAACACTTTCAACTTAGTTATTTAACTTGTCTGCATAAATCTGCTTACATTTAAGATAAGGATATCTCTATTTTAGAGAAAAGTTAAATTAAATTTATTGAAAACATGCAGGTGCTTTGAACACTGAAATAAAGTGTTCTAAAATTGAAGTTTTAGACACATTTCAAGGATACTTAAGGATTACTCATGAGAACTAAATTAGGGCTAAAATGTGCTCAGAAGATTAAAACTAAGACTGTCCCAGTAAGTATTACGTAACAGCAATTTTCACAGCTGAGGTGTGAAAATCTACAGCTGCAATCACACATTTATTGTGTCATTTCACTCAAACTTGAATTGCTACCTTGTGGGCAGTTATTTATAAATGACTACAGGAAACATGCAAGACCAGAGCTTAACAGCTGAAGCTGATAAACCTGTAGATCTGTATCCAATACACTTACTTGATGTTGCCCCATCAGAGTGCAAGATATCTCTACTATAGAAATTAGTTCTCTACTCTCCATCAGTATTCTCTGCAAGTTGCTACTAGAAGTAACAATACAGTATGTCCACAGGACTGCTTCTGGACTAATACACCATACCGAAATATGAATGCTCCAGTGTTCAAGTCTGCCCAAACTTGTATCATCAGAGCTTTGGAACCCAGGGAAATTATATGAATACAGCCGTCTTCAACAAGTTTATCTCCCAGGCTTGGATATTCCATTCCTATAGACTTTGTTTCTTCTAGAAATATAAACATGTTGCAATTACAATATAATACAACAATGCTTTTCACAGCATATATCAAGCGTGAAAAGAAACACTTCAGGTACTGCATAGAACTGGGTTTTGTTTGGTTGAGGTGGTTTGGTTTTGGTTTTTTTAACTGGGCCGACTAATACACTTGATTCTCTTTAGAAACCGAGGTCTCAAACTGAAACAGAGGAACTTAACATTAACTCAGCACTTCACATGTTTTTATTTGTAATATGTAAATTCACTGAGCTGAATAATCCACCAATGATGCTTTTGACATGCTGTATCATTCCTATGCTGAACTATCAGTGTGCACCAAGAAATCTTCACATTTTTCTTCACGTATCATCCTACCCTTAAGAAGCATGATCTTATATTCAGTATTTTTACTTGACTAAGTAAAACCACAGACCTAACAAAAGCAACTCTAGTGAGTTCCAAGGTTCAGGGTTGGGTTTTCCCTCCTTCTATTTAAATACAAAAAGAAGGAAAAAAGAGCAAAGGTATGCCAAGTGTTGTGAATGGGAGACATTTTAAAGAAGGAAATTTTCCTCCTACAAAGTATAATCTAAAAGATTCTGCTCAGAACAGTTTGGGAGCAGGTGAGTCTCTACAAAAGTATAAACAAAATCATTGCACAGCTATTGGCATTTACATGGTGCACACACGAGGAAAGTTAAGATGATTTATACTGAGTCAGCCTGAGACTTGATCATCAGTACATGAAATCAAATCAACTTGAGGAGTTTTTTTTCCCATGACCACAGCCTGCAGCATTTACTATTTTTATCATAACATGAAGTAGCATAAATGTTACTGAAGTTACAAATTCAATGAGAATACTAAATTTCTAAGGAAGCAAGCATTAATCGAATTTAAGCACTAGGGTTGGAAATGTTGTATCTGCAAGTATATGGTTCAGTAGTCATAAAAAGATCAGAAATACTAGCACTGCTGTTTAATATCAATCATAAAATTTCAAACGTCTGTATACCGTACAAAGATTAGTAATATTTGTAACCAAAGTCCTTCAGTGCTACCTAAATAGAAACAAAGTACTACATCCTCACCTGTGCTGTCAAAACTGTTCTCTCTTACAGCTATGAGTCTGCTTCTTCTCTTGACTTTTTTCCCCTTTTCTGTTGAATTTTCTGTTTCATGAGCATACTCCAGACGAAACCACAGTGAGACACTGAAGCCATCGGACATGTGTGGCCAACAGTTTTGTCCAACTAAAGGCAGGTGAATTGGGGCTACATGCCAAGAAGAAAGTAGCTGGTGACTCAAGTTTTCACCATCTGCCTCTTTCTTACTCTGTGACAATTTTGCTCTTTTTAGTAGTCCAGCAGTTTTACTGTTGGAAGTGCCAGCACATTTTTGTGAGGAACTGCTACTCAAATTCGTGCCATTTATCAAAGGGAAGGCAAGGTATTGTAATGGATTCATATAAATATTAGTGTCAACAATCTTCAATACACCCTTGAGTAGTATCTCCTAGAAGAAATAAACCAAACAAGTGAGAAAAAAAGAAGAAACTGATCACACTGTGTAGACAAGTATCATGCAAGTAAATAGAGGCCTACTCCTCATTTAAACCTGGATGCATGTTTTTCCAAGGGAGGTGGACTTAAAACATCCAACCTTCCACACATTTGCAATGCATCAGGTAGCAACTTCAACAGACTGTGGCCCAACAGAGCTTTGGGGAGTCAGTCTGGGCAGATCACACTTCAAGTTACCATGCTTAAGAATCAGCTGAAACACAGCAGGTGGTCATTGCACAATCTTATCTCACTTCTGTTATGTGCAAAAAAAGACTGCACCTTTTACCCTATGTTTTGAGGCTGGTTAAGACTGCACACACAGGCCACCACTTTGTTATTGCATAACCAGTAACAAAACTAGCTGAGCCCTTATGCCAAGAAGTTTCTCTTGTTATTTGGCTAATAATTACAAGCTACCATTGAAAAATTGACTTGTGACTCTTTGTTTGGTTTAGTACTATTTCACACTGCACAGTAATTTTATTTTCTTCCACTTGTATTTTTCTACAGACTCTCACACAAACCAACAAGAGTTATTTCAGCAGGATATCCCACACAAGCAGTAGGTTCCAGCATTACACAAACCAGCTTAGGACACTTTTGAAAGTAATTCTTGCTAAGAAAGCATTCCTGAAATAGTGAGATGCTTCGTAACTTTAAAGGAATCACTTCAAATTTTACAGTATTATTGTTCTGTCGTCCATAACCACAATGTCAGTCTCCTCGAAAGGATTCTTGACATCTTGTGCTGAAGAGAGTTCTCAGGACTAACATACTCTTCAAAACCCTTCTCATCTCCCCTTTCCTTTCCAAGTACTGAGAATGAACTATCTCTACAACCAAATTTTATTTGCTCTGATAGTTCAAACATTGCTGTTCATCTCCTTATTTCCCAAAGTTCTTGGACACAGAAGGATTTTATTTTTGCTTCATTTTTCTCATTAAACCTCTGAATTTTGCTATGTGCTACTCCATACATACTGTACAAGGTGTCTTCTCCAAAAATATCCTCAGAAGAAGAGTTAGCTCTTCTGAACAGGTCCGTGAACTCATCAAGGAAACTAGCAGATCTACCAGCACCATCTGGCATGCTAAAAAAAAGGAGACAATAATATTGTTGAAATGAATTTTTTTAAGCTTTAAAAATTCACATTCTATACTATTATGAGGAAAGATTAACTTGGAATTCAGAGTGTTTTTCAAAAACATTTCAAATTAAGGAAGCAATAACAATTACAAGATGAATTCTAGAGACATCCAACAGTACTTCCTGACACTACCATTCAAAATTTCATTGAACCAATCAATGTTATGCTAAATTTCATCCCAGGTTTGCAAAATGGAGTCTGAAAGTCTGAGAATCAAGTGTCTGCCTTGCAAAGGCTCTCCACACAAAGCCACCATGGATCCAAGTCCTGGAATTGGTTTACATCATCTCCTGTTGTGAAGCACCTTCATTATGTGAAACTAACTTAGGGCAAGCATATCTTCTTCTTCCACATTCTTGGATTACCTAGTTGCTTTCCAGTTAGAAATAAAACTCAAGGCATCATCAAGATCTGGGTTACAAAGAAATTGGAAGTAATGTTGTGACGGAATGAGAATTCATCAGCTGCTGTTTTTTCCAAGCAATGTTTAACACTGTCACACTAGTGTTTTGGTTTCAACTATCATTTTCAGATCTGCCAGTATTTGTTTAACTTACTTCCACTAGCTCAGAAATAACCCTATATTTACACCAGAGTTGCGCAAGTTTCTTACAAGTTAAAAAAGCAGCTGGGTAAATTCACACATGCCAATGAATTTCCTTTGTCAATTTTGCATTTGCACTGTGAGCTAAAAAGTTTGACTGTCTATACAGTAAATTTTAAAAAGCAATATTTAAGTTACTTGGACCTTTAACTCACCATGAAAACTAGATTCTGTTTGTGTCAATATATTCAGAAATCCTCCCAAAAGATGTTTAACAGCTCCCTGTTAAAAAGAATAGGTAAAATGAACATATGAAGAATATACACCTGCTCAAAGAACTAAGAAAGAAATTCTTCCAATCAGTTCCTGCCTACTATTGATTTTAATGATAATTCCAATTACTTGAAATTATGGACTTTTTTTATATTTGATGAATAATCTTTTGTGTTCTGTACAGTTCAGATGCAGAAGAGAGACTCTGAAATTCAAACTATTATCTTTTGCAGGAGGGATACTCAACTCAGTTATTAAAAAACCTAACAGTCAGAAATTCCAAAGGATCATGAGGACATGAACATTTGCACAACTAATTTCTAATATAAACTTAGAAGAAAAAAAGCGTGGAATATTTTTGAGGTACACGACTCAGTTTCTAAAAGTACATATTCAATAAATAAAAGTTTAGAATGCTTACATATACACACATACAAGCAGATATCCACCTGTTTTTCTTAAGGCCCTGACAACCATCAAATCTATCTATCTATCTCTAGAGATTGAACAGTCTTGAGAAAAAAAGACACATGCAAATCTTAAAAGCTTTGTAGGACAAATACCTTTCAATAAATTACTCAGTTCCTGGTAACTTAAATGCAATGCAGTTGACAATATCAGTCATTTACACTGTTTCACATCTTATCAAACCCCATAACAAGTGAGAATATTTAAGATCACTTTATTAGGTACTATAAAATGAAAGAAAAGATACACAGCTGCTAAACTGTTGCCTCTGTTAATAACATTTTTACCTGTTCTATTAGTACAGTGGCATTTCTCTCCTTCTGGTTGATGATTTTCAGGCAGCTTTGGAATACATGAGCAAGCACATCTAAACTTGCATTACCAGCTGAGAGCAAGTTTAATTCTAACATGCAGATTTCAGGATATATTAATTCTCCTTGATTGATGTTTTCAGCTAGGTCATTAAAATAACCTGAAGCACCAGTACATCCTGGTTCTCCTTTTGTGTCTGCTCCTAAAAAGAAACCACATGTGTCTTACTGAAACTTACTCAGCTGAATACAGTTTGCATGATTTAAGCAGAACATCCAAGGACATCTCTCCAACCTTCTCATAGGTACAAACCAAAAATAGTCACTAGGTTATAAGCAATTTTCAGAAGTTAGCATAATTTTATATTCTGCTTCAGATTTTCCTATTTTCCTGCTAACACAGAAGGGCAAGGATGCAGTTTCTCCCATTACAGGCTTTTAAATTATCTGGCTTCATTTCCTGGGAATTGGACACACATAGTAATGGCAAAATATGCAGCTCACGAAACACAACAGTAAAATGATTGTAACAGAGCCTCAAGCTTCTATACAAAACTTTGAGCCTGCCAAGAAAGGAAACAAATTTAAATAATTTCATATTAAAAGTCTGGAGGAAGCAGTTTGTTATTTAACTCAAAAAATACACGATAGAATATCTGCATGACAATCAAAAAAAAAAACCCAAACATGTAAACCTCCCCTGTTACATTTTGGAGAGACTTTAAAATACATTACTTAAAATCATGTGGTACAGACCTATGTTACATGCAAATGCATTCTGGAAGTGTTTCAGATTAATTTTTTAATTCAGAAATGCTTTTAAAATATTATAAATCTATTGATAAAGCCTAGTCATGCAGGTAAACAGCAGCAGTTTGATGCAGTTCTATTAAAGGCTGTTACTGCTCATGCTGATCTCAGAACATAAGCATCCAGATGTACTCAGCACAAAGGAAAAAATTAAAGCAAATTCATGTTTAAAATTAATTACACAAACAGAATACAGCAAGATATGTGCACATCAATTGTTTAGAATTAAAAGATATGCTGCGTAACAAGGGGGCTATCAAGTCAAATGAAGCATGTGATTGGGAAAAGCCAAGTAGTGCTTGACAAACTTGCTCGCCTTCCACAAGCAAGTAACCTGCTGGGTTGACATGGAATGAGCAGTGGATGTTGTCTACCTGGATTTGTCCATGGCTTTCCATAGCTTCCCATAGGCTCTTCCCAGAGAAACTGATGCATTAGGGTGGAGACAAGGGGTCTGTGCAGTGGGTGGGCACTGGCTGCCTGGCCACACCCAGAGGGGGGTGGTAAATCCTTTTCAAACCGGCAACTGTCACAAGTGGGGTCCCCAGGGACTGATATTGGGCCCAGCACTGTTTAATATCTTCATGAGTGAGCTGGGTGATGGGACCAATCTACCCTGATGGAGTTTGCCAATGACACCAAACTGAGTGGGGAAGTGGACACTTGGGAAGGGAGAGCCACCTTGCAGGAAGACCTGCATAGGCTGTAAGACTGGGCTAAAAAGAACCTTATGAAGTCCAACAAGGACAGATGTAATGTCTTGCACATGGGAAAACAGAATCCAGAAGTGCAGCATGGGCTGGGATTTGCCTGTCTGGAGAGCTGGGGTCCCAGTGGACAGCAACCTCAGTATGCATCAACATGTGCTGCTGTGGCAAAGAAAGCCAATGGGATGCTGGGCTGCATCAACAAGGACACCACCAGCAGAGAGAAAGAAATTATTATCCCACTCTACTCAGCACTCATCAGGCCTTTCCTGGAACACTGTGTTCAGTCTTTGTCCTCGCTATGCAAAAAAGACGGGAGGAAAGGTTGAGAGAACTGGGCTTGCTCAGCCTTGAGAAAAGGCAGCTTGGAGGACATCTTATCACCATTTAAAAGGTGTCTACAAAGAAGGTAGGCTCCTTTTTTCCAAGGAGTCACATGGACAAAGCAAAGGGTAAAGGGTACATGTTACTTCTGGGGAAATTCCATACAGACACAACAGGAAAGTTTTCCCTAATGAGAAATCAGTCATTGGAGTAAATCTCCCCGGGGAAATGGTAGATTCCCCCAACACTGGGCACTTTAAATTCAGATGGACAGGGTGCCAGGCTACCTTGTCTAGACTGTGCTTTCATCAAAAAAAGTTGAACCAAATGATCCTTGGGGTCCCTTTCAATCTGGTATGCTATAACATAATTAGAATATTTAATTTTCACCAGATAGTTATAATTCTAAAGAAAAAATATTTGAAATGCTCAAACAAACTACTGATAAATATCTCTGGAGTTTCTAGACCACAACAATATATTTGAGCAACATGACTTTAGAGCAAGAGTCACATAAACCAAAACAACCAAGACAGAACAATTTCTGTAACACGCAGTAAGAATATTTATCATCACCTATCTGTAGGTGATCCATCTGTAACTCCATCCTACTGAAAGTAAATAAAGTTAATTATTTCTATCTGTTAAACGTATCTGATGCTTGCCCTGTTTTGGTACATCTCAAAAGACAAACAAACAAGCTTTGTAGTATCATAAAGATGACTTTGCTTGTTCAGAAAGTTCTGTTTACCTTCATTCTTGGTTTCACTATCATCAGGGTTACTTTCACTATCTGCTTCATATCCTTCCTCTTCAGCAAAAAGTTTAAGACTACAGCACTGTGATTCTTCAGTTTCTTCAGAAATTTCTCCAGGTTGTGACACAGGCTCCTTCTCAGTGTAATGGGTCTGTACAATACAATCAAATAGACTGTCATTGGTCAGAAAAAGAATCTTTGGATCAGAAAAGCAAATAATTTAGAACCATCCAAATGCCTATTTTCTCCAAGCCCATCGGGAAAAGAAACAAATTAATCATACACTTCCAAGAAAGATATGTTAAAAATACTTCATTCTTTTGTAAAAAAACTGAATCTCCGAAGAGGGATTTTTCTTACTAACGACCCAATCAAAGTTTTAGTAAGCAGCATTAAAAGTAACTGTTTCTAAATCACTATCACCATCGGCATGCACCTTGACATTCATTTGAAGGTGAAGATGTCTACAGCCACTAAGGTCACTCAACATCCCTGTTTGAAGCTCTTCCTTTGAGTTCATCACACTGTTGTGAGATGAAATAGTAAAGAGAATATCCGGTTGACTGAGCTTGCTACTTTCTGGGGCATGACTCATTTCTGAGCAGTAAATGTGGGGACCATATCAATAAACAGCATTCCACTTTCATATGAGAAGCAGAGATTTCATCTTCAGCTGTCACAATAATCAAACACATTTAAACATTTCCTGTCAAGTTTAAAAAGACCCAGAGAACAAACCTGACAAAAATCTTGCATTATTCAGAATGAGACTGCTTAGCTGGTGTTTCATACCTTTTCAGTTTTTTCTTCAGAATGATCCACATCAGCAGAAAAAGTGCCCAACGCAACACGAAGCAATGAATCAAACAGAGGCTTTGCCAAGTCAGTTTCTATCACTTTCGACTGAGCAAGCTGCTCTCTTATGTCAAGTAAGATATCATCCACACAGGTATTCTGTGTTTTGGGGGAAAAAAACACATGATTTTGATTCATGTTACTATTTCTAGCTAACAGAAATAGTCTAGCTCTTTCATTTAAGAGCTTCTCCTTCCACCTACACTAATCTGACTTCTCATCTAAGATCACCAGACTTCATCCAGTCTCTTGAAATAAGAAAGATTCATCCTATGACATGACAGATTTAATTGGAATCTGCACACTGAAAAAATCTAGCAAAATGCTGTTATCTAAAATTTGAAACTGAAAGTGTTGTTTCAAAAATAAACATCTTTGAAACACTTTCAGGTATGCTGTGCATTCAAACCACACCACAGCACTGCTATAAGTTAACAAGACAGAGGGTGACATGTCCAAGATCACAAAAATAGAAAGTCTTTGAGACAGAACTCCAGTTTCCAGTTCTTTCCTGTACTTAATACCTCCTGCTTTGAAACAAATTGCCAAGTAAAATTCAAGAGAGCAATTAAAACATTAAAGAAAAGTGAAGATGTCTTCTGTGAATTTACAACTTCTTGTGGAACACTGAATTAGTCCACCTCTAAGGCTTAAGGAACAATCTTTTCAGATGTCCTTTCAGTGTCTGTGCCCTTCAGTAGTCCTTTCTCAAGCAAAAAACAGTGAGTCACTATGTATAATGGTGACACCTTGCATACACAGCTTTCCTGCAGCATCCCTTTCACACACTTTCTCCACTGAATACTCTTTCTAAAAAGAGTACTACTCAAGCAGACCACTACTCTGACTACTAAGCTCATTATTTAGCTGTATGCTTTCAGTACTATACAAAATACGGTATCATAAAAACTGCATAAGGTTTTTACCTCCTTAGACCTTTGACTAAATTACTGTTAAAATAATATTGTATGAAACATACGAGCAAAGGAAGCTAGGGAAAGTTGCACAGTACCTGGTGAAACATCTCCACTTCCATCTTCTGCTGCATGGTGCTTGCACTGTGTAGGCAGATGGTCAGCAGAGCTTCTAGAAGTCTGATGCCCTGAAGTGCCCACTCAGTCTCTTCTCTTACACAAGTCCTTATCCCTTCAAGATTGGCAACTGGAGTAACTGCAGCATGTTCCATGCTCACAGGGCTGTCACAGGAGATAGAGTCAAGCACCAGCTGTTCAGCACCAGCAAGACTGCCAGAACTCTCAAGCTCCAATTGCGTCACCTCTCTGCTTTTAGCCAGCTGAACAGAGTCATCCTTGTTGAGAAGCTCAGTATGAGGACTTCCATGTGAACTTCTGCTGCTTTCACTCAATACTCTCTCCCTCTTTTCTTGCTCCTTTTCCTTATTTTTTGCAAGTTTCTGAATTATCAGGATTAGTAATCTATGGCATGCTTCAAAGCCTCCGAGTCTGTGGAACTGTCTCTGGAAAACTGAACTATACAAATAGATGCAACGACACATGGACCAAATATCTGCAGCCCTATGAATATGTTCCAGAGAGGGCAAAGTAAGGCTTTCCAAGGACAGATAAGGTAATTTGTGGCCTAATGGCTCACTAGCTGTACTATCATATCCTGATGTATCTTCACACTCATTAGCTGAATCCAGATCACCATCTGCTTCTTTACTTACACATAAAAAAGCAACACAGAGGAATAAGTTTATTGTGTTGACATGAATGTCCTGGCTCACAAACCTTTTCTTTTTTGGGTAAGCCTCTTTCAGGCCAGCATAAAACTTGCTCAGGCTTTGAGTAACTTCTGAAACAGCATGCTGGCTACAAAGAGAAGTGGGCAAGTCAGACACAGATTCCTTTTGTTCGCTGTTCAGGCCTTCCAGTTCCGGTGTTGCTTGGTCTTCCTGCTGATCATCAAGGCAGAGTATCAAAGTCTCTAACACCTTCAAAGAATGGCTTCTTAATGTATCTAAGTAATTTAACTCAATCATTTGATTCACTCCATTACAACTCAGAAACAAGTCTCTAATTACCCTGCAAGAGAAAGCATAATGAAGTTACCTGAAAGTTACCTTCATAAAATCAGCCAAAAGATTGAGTAAGATCAGCAATTGCTATAAATTACTGTAAATTAAAGAGAAGCGGAACTTGACTGCAGTACTGTAGGATCCTAAGTCAGCATCATCCAGCTGGTAGCGGAAAATTCAACTTTTTTGCGAGATATAATGTAGGAAATACCTCCCGCTAATATGCAGACCACAAAAATATATGATGTTCAAAACATTAAAGGTGGTTTATTAACTTTATTTATGACATTTGCTCTTTAGTGGTATTTCCTTCCCCCAATTTTTTATTAGCAATTGAAGCTAGTAATATCTTCATTTCTCTGTTCTGTGATTTCACCAGAAAGCAGAGATTCCATCTTATAGAAACTTGAAGACATATTCTTAGCTATGTCTACTAGTTGCATGGATGATGAATTTCAGATAAATTCAGGAATACCTTACAAGCATAAGTTTTTGTGCAATTGTTATGCCAGCATGTCCAATGTCAAAAAAACTTTCCATATATTTGCCTCCAAGTCTATTTTTCCCTTCTTCTACTCTCCAAGCATTATGTTAAGTTCATACAAAATTTGAGACAAGGATCTGTAAGTCTTTTAGCATACTATAGATATGCTTGTAGATATCCACCTTACTTACCTCCCATTTCCTTCCCACAGGATCAGCTTTTGCTCTAACCAAGTTACTCTAGAATCAAATGAATCATTTACTTGTATATTCCCATCTTTAAGCCAGTAAAAAAAAGAAAAGGACATTTTAAACTTTTTTCCTTATCTAAGCTTTATTTCTCTTGCCTCTTTGCCACTAAGTAAACTTTCAAAAATGAATAGCTTCTGATACAGTTTAGGTTAGAAGTTAAAATTGTATTAGATCATCCCTTTACATAAATGCAGTACTAGCCTACTCTTTGACTTGGATAACCCCAGTAAATTCACTTCAGGACTCCAAGAGAAATAAAATCAGAATCTTTCCTGGACAAAAGGACACATTTATATTCTGAAAAAACTTCCATATATTTATTAAACAAGTATTTAATCAATTTGACAATAAATACAAAGTATCTCTTTTATGCCTTGGGAGAATGTTTGTGACTTTTTTGTTTTGGGTTGTTTTGGTTTCTGTTTTTAAATTATGTTTAAATGAACAGGATTTTGTAAGTTAGGAAACAATTATTTCAGGAAAAGTAAACATCAAGCCTTATTTTTGAAAGGTGGTTTCTATAGCGACCATTCTAGAAGGAAAAAGGAAACAGATCAGAAAACTAAGTAGTCTATATTCCCACAGAAAAATTACATATCAACCTGTTTAGCATTCCTGAGTAATTTTAGAACAAGGAATGAAGAGGCAGAGAGCGTGTCACACTGGATAAAGACTTTATTTGTTGCTACACAGTTTGGCTTGTTAAAGACCATAACTCATGAGTAGAGAGCCCTCACTTCTTATGGTTTATGAATCTAAGCTTGCATCTTGTTACTCAAGCATTTACCTTGTTGCCACCTGCAATAGCCAAACACTTCCTAGAGTCCAAATAAAACTTACATTCTGATCAGTAACAAATATACAAAGCTCTGTATCTAATTAACATGTTTCCCAATAATAAACAGAAAATCAACCAACCTGGATTTCAGCAACACAGGGAGATTCTGCAAATAAACCTGAAGCACTTCAGAAGGCAAATCCTGGCTATGGTAACTGCACATGTGTTTATCAGCTGTACTTAGTCCAAGTTGCTGCTGAGCATGGCAAGCTAGCTCAACTCCTCTCTGAAGCACAGGATTATAGATACAGTTATACAGTTTCCACTGGACCACTACATTTCCCTTTTGAATTAAGTGGCAAATATGGCTTGCGATCTGGATGCCACGTAGTTTGTCTTCCTCAAAAACGATGTCCTGATAAGCCTCCAGTGCATGCCATCTCAACAACATATCTTCAGATCCAGTGCTAGGCAGAATTCCCTGAACTCTGCAAGAGGAACTAGACGCAGGACTGGCGTCACTAGAGTTGCCCTGCAAGGCATCTTCCAGCTGAGCGAGCTGATCACAGTCAACAGTACATATATTGCATGATGCCTGTATAATTTTTGGAGAGACTTCTGCTCCACCTAGTTGATCCAATATAAATTTGTTAAGGATGTTCAATATGTGCTGTTGAAAATTTTTTAATATTGGCAACTTGGAAGCATGGAGCAATGGGACAATCACAGACTGCGGGTCCATACAACAACATATTCCTACATTATGTACACCTGAGAGAATCTCAGCACAGGTACTGCTCAAAGAAACTTGCTGCAACAAGTGCAAACACTGGTGTGCACAAACAGCAATGCAACAGCATCTCTCAGGATAATCAACTTCTCCATCAGCAGTTTCAAAAGGGTTTTTGGAAGCTTGGTTTTTAAAAGCAGATACAGAGAGCCCGGAGAGATCTCTGTGGTGATTCATGAAGTGAGAGTACTCACATCGTCTGTGCCGCTTTCTTGTACACATTGATTGATGGAGCTGCTCTGATTTCACTTTTTTGACAGTGCTGATTATTTTCATGATGCTGTTGATCAGGGCTTTCAGATGCTCTGAGGCTTCCCCAGGTACTCCCTCATTCTTCATACACAGCCATTCCATTTGAAGCACTGTTACTTCAAACAGCTTAAATCCCTGCTGCTGTATGAACTCATGAACCAGATCTATAGCTTGGCTAAAGTAGAATGGATTGGAGGCTGCACTTTGTAGGCAGCAGATCAAAATCTGTAAGACCCCTTCTATAACCTCAGGTAGAAGCAAGGCTCTGTGACGATACCTAGAAAATATATAGTCATCCTGAACCAGCTGCTGTAGTGTTTTTTTGTATCCTGGAGCAAAAGGACCAGGTTGCTTTTCCAAGCAAATTCTGATTTTTAATGCTGCTTTAAGTAAGTCTGTTAAATTTCTTCGTAAATTGTCAGGCATTGTTTCCGTATTGCTAATGTCTAAAGACATAAGATGCAGCACTGTTCGAAAGAGCATCCTCTGGATCAGAGCCACGGGTTCTTCTGTCCACCCTGCAGAAACCACTTCATTTTCTGTGTTACTACTTACATTGCAGGAGTCTCCAAATCCTGATAAGAACTCTGTCAATGTGGGCACAACACTCGCTGAAAGAGCAGAGCTGTGATTCAAAGTAATATCAAATTTGCAAACTTTCTCTAGGAGAGACAGTAAGACATGGCATAAGTCAAAAGGAGAGTTATCCTTGCTGCTCTCAGAAGTTCCTGCAGCTGGCTCATTCAAAATCTCATGTGCTGGCCTAACTTTGCTGGAACTTTCTAGATTAGGGGCATCAGTATTAGAATCTGGTACCACTTCGGCAGGTCGGCAATCGCTTTTACCTCCAGGGTAGCTGTCCCTACCAGAAGGCGTTAAAAAGGGCTGCAGTACCTGGGAGCGTCTGTGTTTTGTTATTACAGCAGTCTTTTCATCCGAATTGCCTTCTGAATCTGAAGTGGACAGCTGGGACCTTCTTGCGTCTCGCACAGAGTAGCGGTGGGTGGTTTTGCGCAGACGGCCGCTTTTTCGAGACCGAAGACTGAGTTTCACAGAAGTCTGAAGAGATGAATGAGCGCTTCCATCCAAGTTTAGTTTTTCCTGAGTAGATTTCATGGAACTTATATTATTCTCTTTGGTCAGGCATATGTCTACTGTAAAGGGTATATTAAACTCTGTCAAAAGAGCAAGATAACAAAGGAATGTTAAAGGAACATTATAATATGTAAAGCATTTTTCCTAATTTTATAGTTAAATACTTCCAGATTTAAAATATGCAGCCAATTTGTATCATAATAGGTCATGGTTTTGCATATACCTATGTCAGACATTTTCAGTACAAAATAGGCAGCAGCAACAACTCATGTTTAGGGGCCATACTGGCTATTTTTAAAGCCTAGACAAATTATTTCATTTTCTATTTAGGGTTGGACAAAAGCACGCTAAAAGGTTTCCTAAAACTTTTTGTTGGCACAACTATTCTCAAAAAACCATTCTCAAAAAAAGATGCCATCGAGGTAAGTGAAAGGACTTTTTGGTAAGCAAACTAAAAGGAGGAAGAAAGGTCTTTTTAACTTGATGCTCCATTGCCACTTTTTGCAACTCAGCTGCTATAGGAACCTGGTGTGTTAGCTCACAGCCCTCTTAGAATGCATGAGGACATTGCTAGCATACTCGTGGTAATAGAAAAAATAAATTTCTCTACTTATTATCAATGCAAATCTTCAAGTGTACAGACCTCAGTCTTTACTTCAGCATTAATTGTTCCAAATACAAGCAGCAGAAATAAAGGTAGGGGATTAAGAAATAGTCACGGACAAAAGGGAGACGGAAAGGAATAATGTTTAGAGTCCTGAATATTCCTACAAAAGCCAAGACAAAAATCCCAACTTTCAAGTACACAGTATAAAATAGCAAATATAAAATTTAAATCTGATTCAATAGGCAAGAACATTTTGAAGAATAAAACAAAAGTACTGCTTGTTCATTTGTATCAGTAAACTCAGATCAAACTATCAAAAAACCAAGCAGAGAAACAACCCTGCATGTTCTTGGATTAAGTCCATTGTTATTTTTAAGTAGTGACAGGACTGTAACTGGATGCTTTGGGCAGTAAAACAACTACCATAAAACAACTAAGTATCCTTCACCCCATAAGTTCAGTATTTAGAAAGATACCACAGTTAATAACAACAGCCCCCACCCCCACAAAACCCCAGAAACCCACATAATTGCTATAAACATTAATTAAGCTGAAAGAAAAGATGCTTCCATGTACAAGTACAACTGTGCCATGCTGTTTCGGAAGTCATAGTTGTGATACTTAAGGAAGAAACATCATCTGCTTTGAAGGCAGGAAATTAACCAGGAGTACTTTACCAAACAAAGGATATTACCTGCACAGAAAGAAAAAAGCTGCCTAACAGGGGAACTTACTTCAGTCCAAGAAAAAACCCGACTGCTTAGTGCACATCTGGATACATTGTGCTTACCGTATCAGTACTAAGAGAGGGTAATTTGTAGAAGTAAAAGCTGTGCATTATGTAGTGTATAAACCACAACATCTTAAAACCTATTTACACAACAGCCTTTTAAACTAACCCTGGAAAAGTCACTAAGCTGTCACAGAAAAACCAAAACATTTCTTTAATTCCATCATGCTTACAGGAGCATGAAAGAATGATGCAACTGAGCAAGCATGAAAGCTTATTATATAAAAGCTCTATGAAACTGGCCCTTTAAAGACCCCAAGTCTACAAACATTAACAAAAGTCTTCAATTTGGAGTAGTTTCAAACAGTAAAAAAATCCCTGGAAGAGCTTCAGGTATGAATCCTTAGAAACTCTCTCAAACAGGTAATTTCATTTATTCATTCTCTTTGTTTTACCCTCTGGGAGAGAAAAGAATGCATCAGACAAATGTAAGAGCCCAAAACGAAACAAAAAAATCTGACTAAGATCACTACCATTTCCTTGTTCAGTTTTTACACAGCAACACAAGCATTGCCTTTTGCACTGACCAAAAGCCTTTACCTTCTCTGCAAAGTTTTTACCTTCCTTGTATGCTGATAGGACATTGGCATTTTTTAACTTAAATTCTCCGCAGAATCCACATCTTCATTCCACGTTAGAGGATATGTACTACAATGAGCTACTTCTGAGCACAGAGTCCTAGGTTCTATAGTAAAACTCAAATAATTTCTTTTACGTGCTTAATACTGTAAGTGATAAAACATACCTATTGCTTTTTCTTCCTGGACAGGGATTTTCCACACCAATGGCAGAAGGGAGAGGAGGAGGGTCAGAAGTTCTTCTCGACATGTCAGCTCCTATGTTAGGAACAAAATAAATACAAAAGATCTTGTACTTTTAAAAAATAGATTAACCTTCTTTATTTTACCAAGCTATTCAGTATTCTGTTCCCTATGACTTTCTGCTGCTTTAAGCACTGAAAAAAATGACCTAACTGCAAAGAGTGCTATAATCATTAACTAGAGCCAATCAGAAAGCATCCAAGATATTTATTACACCTCTGCAACTGTTTCTATACAAAGCTCTCCTAAAACCCCTTGTAGAAAGAATTACTCAAAAAGAAAACCAGAAAAGTCAAAAGCACAAAACTTAGCAATTTAAAAAAGTCAACATGAAGCTTCAGACAAATTCAAAACTTTGTTCCAAAAATGTAACAGCAAAAAAATCAAAACCACAAAATAACCACTAAAAAGCCTCCACTCCTACTAGGACTCTAACATTTACATACTAAGAACTTCAGCACAGGGGGGAACTGTAGAAAGCACAGATTTCAAACACAATTCCTTTATGCAATGCTTTGCAGCACTATCAGAATGGTTTCAGTCCTAAAGACCCAAAACTTTCAAACACAAAAAGCTGACTCGAGCATTTTGGCACTTTACATCATTCTGGGACATGCAACTGAAGTCTCTTTCCACCCAGCTACTGCACTTGAGCTTCACACATGCCTTAGTCAAATATGAGCTGGCAAACAGGTATATATGATTACCTAGTTTTCCATTTTCTGCTCCTGCTGAAGGACAGAATGTAACTGCAACATACCTTTTTGAACTTCCAGTCTTCCCAATTAACTCATGCACTCTCTCATAAAAAGGAAAGAAAACCAACACCAAGAACAACATGAGCCAGACAAATCCACACAGCTAAAGCTCAATTCAAAAATTATAACCAGTTAAGAAAAGCTACTACCTGATCAATAATTGAGTTCAGAGTGGTGAGCAAAATAAACCCACGGCCTTGAACTAAGTATTGTCCCAGTGCTGCCATATGAGTTTCTTCTTCTTCATCTTCCTTGGCTTCTGTCCTCTGTACCACTGCATTGCACAGTCTGTTGACATCAGTCAAGAATTCCCGTGCCAGTGAGTTACTGGCACTGCTCATGTCTGAGCTGTAAGCAGAGGAAAGGACAGAAATTAACTCCATCAGAAAACACATTCCTTATAGACAAAAGGCTGGGGGAAAAAAGGAGTGTTTCTTCCCTGTCTCTCACTCCCTCCAAAAAATAGTGTCTGTTGAACTAAGGAATCAATATACCCATGTAGGGTGAAAGGGATAGAAAAGAATAAATTTGGAGAATTTCAGTGCAGCTTTAGCTAACAGCCCAGGACCTCAGACACTGATTTTATAAATCTATCAGGTAAAAGCCTGTGACAGAGCATTCCCTCCCACTGCATAAATGGAAGTTAATGACAGTGTTCCAGCTTTTCTTTCTAACCTCTATGCAAGCTTCAGCATTTGTCTGCTACTAAAAGGTATTTGACCTAAAGCATAAGGGCAAAACATCCAGCACTTACACTGCATTGTACAGAAAACATTCCTTAAGAGTTTATTTGAACAATATCATTATTATATCAATATTATGTATTCCGAAAGTATGCAGATTGTTTCAAGTGGGAAAAAAAAAATTACTGAGTGCAGTTCATTTTGGGAGTTGCAGAAGTACAATGCTTTAGATTTACAACTAAACCAGAAGGTGTTTTCCTTCTGGCACAACTGAGTGGGTAGCAGTCACTACTAGAGTGTGCTTAATTCAAGAGACAATTCTGCTGGCATTGTTCAGGAGGAAGTACCAAAAACATTGGTTCAGCTTTCTAAACTGATTAATTTTGCTTTGGATGCTCAGCACTAGTACATGGAGAAACATTTAACTCAAACAAGACAAGAAATGCAAGACTTAGCTGTAGAAAATTCTCAAGAGGATCACTGAAGAAAGCAAAACAAAAACAAGAACCAGTGATGGCAACTATGGAAACAAGATCATTTAATCCACATAAACCCCACTTAATAAGTGCTACAGCACATTTAACTCCTTCTACTTCTGTATAAAGAGCTGAAGTAAAAGTTCAAAAGTCAAATATTTTCATTATATCCAAGCACAGAATATTAAAAAAAAAAAAAGCCAAATAACTTCCAATGTAACATTTAAATACAACAGATGGATTAAAATGTAATTAGTAGGTAAAAAATTAGACCTTGGAAGTAAAAGCAAGTTTGTTTGCACTAATGGTACAAAAAGCTCCTTCTAGTAGCAAAACTGCAAACACTTATACATGTGACATTCACTGCAGATGTAACAAAAAAATTCTTACCAGAATCCCTTTGACAGCTTAACACATTTATATCCTAGCTGGAAGAAAAAGCAAATATATTCTGGAAATATCACTCTTGATTCACCTGTTTTTAAAAACAGAAAATTGTCATGGTTAATATGAAATTTTTTTTTTTAGAAGTTATTTTATGATTGCTATTTGAAATTTAGGAAAAGTCCTTGAGGGTGTTTTGAACTTCAAAGTCCTGGTTTTCACTTTTAGCTTAAGATTGTGCACAACTGAAATCCTATTACAGAGAAAATAATTGGCATATATGAGATAAGTTAACATAATAAAATTCATTCTTTTTAAAAGGCAAAGTGAGATAGGTACACAAGTTTAAATAGTTCCCTCTAGAAACAGTATGAATTTTTAGTGATCACTACCTGCATATATAATATTTGAAGAACTTGCAGCTCCAAGTACAAGTGAGGGATAGCAGGAGAACTGAATTATGCAGTCAGGTGTTGACGTAAATGCATCTTAAATCTGTCCTAGTCTGTTCTGACAGAATACAAATCTTTATTACACACTAATGACTGGGGAAGATTTAGTTAATAAAAACTGAAAATTTGTCAATGGGAAACTCATCAATTAAATTTATCACTGGGAATGCAAAGGGTAGTAACCGAGAAAATCTCAAAAACATTAAGCTACTAAAGGTCTCTAGATGAGCACTCAGAAGACATTTATTATATCCACAGTTAATTGTGGGGAAAGAAAACCCAAAACAGATGGGGACAGAAAAAAAGGAAAGAAAACCACTAAATTCATTCTTTTAGTATTCTCAGATGGCAAGTAAATAAAAATTTCAGTTTTAAGTTAGTTATGATGAGCATGAACATTACATGACAGACTTCTTTAAGGAAGGAGACAAACACTACAGGTTACCCAGACAAGCACCTAATAATTGGCTTCCCTTTGAGTGCTAGGAAACGTTTCATCCACAGCCTCACAAAAAAACTAACTTAACCATTCAGCTAATATTCACAATTTATTGAAACAGAATAGTTCAGGCAGCTAGCAGTTTTGCAGTTGGACCAGACATAGATGTAGAGATAAGCTGTCCATCATGTTTTAGTGTCCTTTCAGTTGAAGCTTCAGTCTCCAGGTTTCCTGCGCTGCTTGCATTGTTACGTGGATTTAACATACATTGCCATATTCTATCAAAAGGATGGATGCCCAATATCAGTAGCAAGATAAAGTATGATTTTGCAGCCCTTAACACAAAAAGACACTAAGCATATATTCTTAACACAATAATTTAATATAGAATGGGTAAGGAGTTGAGATGCTCTCATCCTACAGTGCAGAAAAAAATTGTAAAGAGATACCATGCTGGATAATGGAGCACTTCTTTTAGGACTTGTTTCAACAAGTGCTAGCTAGTTCTTAGTTGCACCTATTTCTTTTTCTGCAATTAAGTTCTGAAACAGACTGAAAGTACAAACATGTCTTTGGAAACAGTTTGTGATAAAACCTCATTATTCAACTTATCTTAAGGCTAGAGAAAAAGAACATACAAGGAGAACTGAGAACTAATTAAGAAGCTTCCAAAAAGAGCTGCCTATGGACAGAAAACCTTTCTCCCTTTTGTATTTGCTTCCTGACAAGTGATTTGAGCACTTTAAGAACATGACTTGTCAAAGAAGAACTCAGTGAACCACTTGCCCTGCTGACATTATAGCATGGTAAACACGCTGCAGAGTGGGGGTGTTCATGGAGGTGTTTTTGTTGTTTTGGGTTTTTTGTTTGATTGTGTTTTGGTTTTTTTTTTAACCCACCCCCACTCTAACGTTTCAGCTTGCTTGTCACCCTTCTCTTGTAGATTGTGGTATGCTGATACCACATGATGTGGCATCCTACACAGCATAGAATAAAAAATCCAAGAAAGTATGCCAGGCAACTTGTTTCAAGTAGGATCTAGTCTACTGCAGCATCTTTGTTTTGTTTCAAGTGACACACGTTTAACTGCCTGGCAATATGGAAGCAGATGCTACACAAAACCCCCTTACTTTAAACTTCAGAGATGTCACCTTAACAGAGTAAAACCTCCAAAACCTAAAGCATCACTTATGAACTAAGCTGTATGAGAGCAGAAATAAACCTACTAGAATGTTGTACACAGTCCCAGTGAGACTTTTACAGTTCTGAAATACACTGTGTCAGGGCTTCATACAGCCAGCTCTAAAAAAAAAAAAAAAAAAAAAAAGCCATTTGATTTGCTAGAAGTATACGACTATCATAAAAATCACCTCTACTACTCATAAAAGGAAAAACCCACAAGTTAAAAAAAAAAAAATCAGTTAACTGTGAATAATCTAATATTCTCCTATAATCTGCCCTTTTCATGTCCATCTTTGCATCATGCTCATAATTCAACCTGTATCATGTCTGCCTTCCAGCCCCCTTCTGCACCAGCTCTCAAGTGAGTTATTTCCTATTTACTGTTGTTGTAGAAATCAATTTCTTGCACCTGAAAATTGTATTTTCTCTGAACTTATTTCCATTTTTACGAAGTTGCTAATCAACTGAGCATCTTAAAGTGTAGGACTGTTTTGTACTTGCTTCAGTGGACTTCAAAAGAAAATATCAAAATTGTTCATAAAAGGATGGAACTCAAAAATAACACACTTCAGCAATCTTGAATACTGAATCATTAATATACTAAATTTACATTGTGCTAATGATTAGATGTTATCTCTAACAACAGTAGTATTTGTGGAAAGAAGAAAATGCAACAGAAGCATAGTCAGAACTAGTACTCTATACTAGAGTGAACTGGGCCTTTTCCTTAGTCATGTTTTCAGCAACACATTGCCCAGAAAGGCCCGGAATGCCCAGTAAACAATAAAAAGTAGTAACTACTAAATTACTACAGCACCATCATAACAAAATACAGTATTAAGTCAAAAGCTCACAATACTAGTTTATTACTTTCAGTAACTGTGGCCTAACAGCTGCAGCAGGAATAAAAGAATACTAGATAGCATACAGCTACATGAAGTTGTTAATTTATTTATCTTCCCTAGTTTTCTGTTTCAGGTAAGAGATGAACATTGACCAGGCACGGCATGGTTATAAGTCCTTACAAGTACAGACTGCAATGAAGTTGCATTTTTAGTAGGCATTAGAATTAATGCTTTGAAAAAAAATGTTAGTTTCCATAAGACATGGTGCAATCAAGTTTTTTCCGGCCTCCAGTTCAAAACTTGTAGCTTTTTCACCCATTCTGTAGAATAAAGTATATGGGAACACAAATTCGCCTCTGGCCAACAAACACTACATTTAGCTTATACAGTATTCATTTCAATTAGCAAAGGCTTATCCCAGCCTCATAGCTTGTACTTAAATGTTTATGCTCTGGAGAGCATGCTTGTTACCTTTTGAAGGATTTTTTCATTAATATATCAATCATCATTTAATCAGATTTACTCTGGGGTTAAACTTGCAATTTAAGCTCAAGCTTCTGTAGGCAGAGGACACATAATGAAGAGCATCAGCTCTTATTAACACTAAGACACTCCATAAGAGGCTTTTGCTATTGTAGCAAAGATCGTCAGGGTTATTGCAGAAACTAGGTTTAGCTTGTTAGTGGCAGACAGCAATTTTGATTGTCTGGTTAAAGAAATTCATTAACAATTAGACTAATAATTAAATCCTCTGTGCAAACTGAGGAGGAAAAGAAAGTGCATGAGAGCATGCAGCAGAGAAATACATATCTAGTGTGGCCTGGAACAAAATGGGAAGTATAGTGCTGTCTTGAAATCTGTACGTGGTGGGAGAATGAAAGTAAAGCCTGAAAGTAATGCATCACTGAAATCAGCATTCTTCCTTTCCTGTTCTTTTGATATGATTCAAAACTTTACACAAGCTGGAAAGAAATACCCAGCTGACATTGCCAAAATGGGTTACACAGCAGGAGCAACACACAGACCTAAAGAAAACAGGAACCTGCAGTTTAAGCAGAGCATCTCAGAAAGCTTGAGACACTTTGATGCTCTGCATTACTGATGCAGGGCAATCAGCCAAAAGCACAGCTTACAAAACACAGTAAACGTTTGCTAACCATCCAACAACTCAGCCAAAACAAGAGTAAAACCAAGACACTCTCAAGTTTGGTTCATTCTCAAAACAGACATACCAGACAACACTCTGACTCCACAGAAGACCTCCTCCTTAATATTTTCAACCAATTTCTGCTCTGACCTCTGCTATTATTTATTAACTATTTGGGGTTACAGAAGCAGAAAACCTATTACATACTAAGGTAGCGCTGCTCCAACCATGACATTGCACATGAAAAACCAACCTCTTAACATACAGAATTTATATAAGACTGCAGGTCGCTGTCAATTTTTTTGGCACAGTGCTATTTCTGACCAAGTCCTTGATTTCATCAAGGAGTTCAGTAATCAGCTTTTAGCCTTACCTGTAATCCACTAGATCAATATTATTTCTGAACAAGTTATTCAGAGTCTCTCTCCCCAGAATACAGAAAAAAGTGAAAAACTAAAATGCTTGGTATGTTTGGATAAATAACACGTGCCATCCTTTTAAAAAGCCAGAGAAGTGTGTCAAGTGCACAAGACAGTAAACAAGTATTATTTTAATGAATCCTCAAAAGTATGGTGAGACCACCAGAGAAATGATGTTTCAGTACACACAAGCATGTTTATGTCTGTATAATCTTAATATTGCCACTAATGTGTTAACTCCCATATCACTTAAGAGGGATGTTTGTCTTGCAAGACCTGAAGTTTGAGAGTCCTGCTTCTACAAGTATTGTAAGCCTTCTATAATTATGTTGTTTACTTATGTTCTACTGCCATGGATTTAAAAAATTTAATCCATGAAGCTCAGTGCTTGTACAACCAGAGAATTAGAAAATTTCTGCCTCTAAGTGGATGTGAAAGAATCATATCTTACACTGAAAAAAAAAAAAGATTTAAAGGAATTATCTGTGCTTACTGAAAGAATAGTCCTTAAAGAAATAAAAATACTCATTTTCATATTGTATATGGTTGGGGAACACTGACACGGATGGCTAAACTAGCCATTCCTGATGTGGAATAGGAATGCCAAGGGGCAAGACCAAATGAGATCAGACAAATAATATGCCAGGTTTGTTCAAATAAAAGAAACAGGTGCTTTCCAAAACACTTATCATATATATATGTATAAAATCAAGTCAGCAAACATACCCAAGGCTACAGACATTTGAGATACACAGAGGCATTACAGCAGGTGCAGGCAGGTCACCTTCTCAGAGACAGTTTCAGAGCTGTCATCCTTCTGATCAAGACCCAGACCTGTGGTGTACCACACAGTGAAATAAGACCAAAGAAAAAACCAAACGCTTGCTTACTCCCAAATTAGAATTTCCCATGGATTTTCAGGCCTCAGGTTTTTTTGACAGTTTGGAATAAAACTCATGGGTAATGTCTTTGGGCACAAAGCTTGTTGCCAACTACACTTCCAAAACTTGGTCAGCGTATTCTTTCAAAAGGTAACCTATAATGTATTTGCTGGGGTTTAATCAGCTTCCTGTGATATATTCTGCCCTCTGAGTGTTTATGTCTGCTCTCCCCAACATGACTGTTTCTAGAATCTCACTTGTCTAGCATAACTATTGGTGAAACCAGCTCTAAATTATAGAACCATCACTCAGAGGTATCTCAGATTAACACGTATACACTATTCTTGTTTACATACAACAATACATCCCACCCCCACCACCAAGTTCATGTTTTTCTGTTCAATAATTTCTAACGTGTCATCTTAGGACATGTTTTCTTGCTAAAATTCAGCAGGTTCTCAGGTTCTGCCTTGAGCTATGAAGATCAATATTCCCTTTACAAGTTAAAAGGAGGAAATTATTGATCATCTGTTGAGTCTGGGGGAAATACCACTGAGACAGAGCTAATGGCAAAGAATCCCACAAGCTAGCTGCATATTACACAAGTGCTTTGAGACAGCTTCTCAGCTTCATGTGGAATTTTATTTAGTCATCAAACAATATGAAACACCTGTGAATACATTCTTGTCAAGCCTGAAATCAAGCAAAAAAATGAGAGATGATTCATCTAACAAGATAAAAAGTACAACACTAATGAAAGACCGGCTCTCAAACAACCACCTATACTCAAGTTATGCATTAGTCCTGTACATATGCTATACTCAAGTTTATGCTAAGATTGTGGTCTTATACTATCCAAAGTCAGTAACTACAACATAGCTGTTAGCCAAATTAAGTCCATTCCAGTTCATTTAAAATTTTCATATTTCAGACCACTGCATACAGGCACAGAGGAACAAGAGGCATGGGGGCCCTCAAAGATAATCACTGCAGCACTAACTGTGTCAAAAACAAATATGCTTGCTATCATGGACATCAGCTAAAACGCACTGAAGAGTACAATGCTGTTACTGATACCATGAAAATGCTGGCAACAAGCTTTGTTAGCAGAGCTGAAGACTAGGATCTCTTCCAGATCTTACCCAAAGTGTCAGAGGCCAATACCTGTGCAAACACATGGTACTAAAGGAAGGAACTGTCAAATGTTCCACCACAAGGTGGAATCTATGAAAGACCAGTAAGTTCTTACAAAAGAAAAATGAAGGATGAAGATCATCTGTAAAACATTTGGCAGTGGGACTGCAATGGTCCTAATTAGGTGAGCCTTGTTCTGAACACCACTCAGAGTGCTAACAAGTTCTTCCCTAAATAAAATATGTACAAGTAATACTCCTAAACACCTTCTTCCAAACTTTGGGTTTGATACTTTTAACTGCAGACCAGACTACAAGCAAGCCTTAACAGTCATGGCTGCACAGTAACAACTAAATCTAAAGATCAAGACTAACCTCCACAGACTCTGCAAAGTTAAAGGAAAGCAGCAGTCTAGTACAGCAGGTAAGTCAGAAGTTCAGGGCCTCTGTCTCCAGTGCTGAGCCCACAGAGATCAGCCTGGCACGACCAAGCAGACTTTGTGATGTCCTCTTACATTAATCCACAGTACTGGAGATAGCGTGGTCTCTGTGACTGTAGTTGGGGCCACACTACAAGTATGCAGAGCACCCTGAATTTTGAACAACAAATGCCCACTCAAGTCGTGATCTAGAGGATCATACAACTTACAAGATTATACACTTTGTAACTTACACTTTTTGTAACTTACAAGATTATACACTTTGATTGTACCAATACTCGGAGAAAGAGAAGAAGTAAAAATTTGAGCAGTATCTTGAGGCACTCTTACTGAAGGGATATGAATGAGTAAAGGCTGTCCTAAATGAAAGCTTAATAGTTAGAGGATTACAACTACAAAGTGCTTAAGGTGAGTTTTGGCATTGTGACTAAACTACCCAATAAGAACAATTAAATAAGAGGGAATGATCAATGATCAGAGTTTTCTTTAAAAAAAAAAGTCATTAAAGGGCAGAAAACTAATTCCACTTCTGAATCTTTAATACTGGTCAATGAAGTTGGTATTTTCTATTAGCAATCAGATGCAGACAAAACAGCAGGTGGCAATTTAAAAAGTTACCTCAATATCTGAGAGTTACATAGACTGCTATTCCTGTTAAGCTCAGTATGCCAGCTTCTTTACAAAGAGAAAACAGCTTTGGTGGTGTGAGGGAAACAGACCCTGTGTTTCTCCCAGCAAAGAGGCATTTGTTTCAGGTGCCCCTCTTGCACTGAACTGGACCCAGACGATCCAGTCAACATTCCAGATAACTACAGGCAAAATGACTCACATCATCTCATTTCAGGTAGCTTTTCTCCAGTGGGAATGCAAATAAGGAACAACTAAGATTCTTAACTTATTTTTGAAGTTCAAACAGCACTCCAAATTAGTCAAGGAGTACAGACTCCAACAGAAAAATTACAATCAATAATTACACTTCACTACCTATAATTATGACCAAAAAGATGAAGTTTCCCAGTATACTTATTACTAGATGACAAACATTTAACAAAAGGGTGAATCAGCAGAAAAAAACATTTAATCTATCCACAGTGCAAAGAAAAAAGCTCCAAAATAGGATGTCCCCAATTATAGATGTGTATCACACATGAACACACAAAAAAAAGATTTTACATTCTTAAAAATAGTGGGGAGATGCATGAAGTATGCCAGATGAAGGTACACATGTAGCCAAGTAGTATTTTCAGTAAGCAAACATAATATGATAATTTTTGCTGCAAATGCCAAGGACTTAGTGGGACTCCAATAATCAAATTGACTTTGTAACTGATGTAATTTAGGCTTCTAAAAATAGTTCTAGAGTAACGAGGAGTACCTTCTGGAGTGGAAAATACACCCCCACACCACCCCCCAGCATTTTCTCTATATATCAGACACATAAAGGAAGTTTTCTGCTTTCCTTTGATCTTTTCTGAATTGAAACATGCAAATAAAAGAGGAAACTACACATTCCTCACTGACTCAAATCTCCCCATATCATTGAAAGATGCAAGTAATACAAAGAAAAATTATAATAATCATGTAGCACATGGTTTTACACTTGAAGGTTTTCGCTTTGTTTTCTCTACAGCAAATCATAAGGACGTTTGATCTCAGTTCTCGGAAATTAGGACTGTTAAACTCTCGTGCTTTCCAATAGAAGGAGAACAGGAAGGTCAAAGACTAGCACTTTTTTGTTTAATTTTAAGACTGTTTCAGTGTCTGTTTAAACTAGTGAATCAAAACTGGACAGATGTCAACTTTTGAAATCCTGTAACAATTAGTATATTGCTGGATTTTTATCAGCTCCTGCTACAGAATTATAAACTATCAGGAAGATTTCTTGCTCTAAGTCTTAAATATTTTCCTTACTAATTCACCTTTTTCAGAATTCAGGCATTGAGAGCTATTAATCCCTTCAGATTGCTGTTTCTGTTACTCCTTCCCCATCTTTTAGTTAATACACTAAAGTCTATCAAATCATTAGTTTACTGAAGTTAACAGATCAAGTTACATACTTTTTGTCATTTATTCCCCCAAAGAACATAAATCTTTGGCAAATGCCTCCACAATACTAAAGAGAAATAGATGATGTCAAGTGTTTCCTGAAATAAAACTGCACAGAAGTTAACATCAGTTTTAATACTTTCAACAAACCCTTGCATTTGGCACTACCCGACAGTAATTCCTTCTAATATTTCGTCTTTCCAATCGTCTCTTGGGAAAGCAGAAAGGTTTTTCTTTACTGTCAAAAGCTGGAAAAATCAGACACTCCCTCCTCCCACCTCACAGTACTTCATGCTCCCATACTTTTCCATGGAGAGGGGTGATAACTTCTAACTGAAGCCAAGGAGCTCAAGTTCCTGGATGCAGGAAAAGAGAGCAAAGAATTCATAAACATGAGAATTAGCTGAGATTGTCAGAGTGGTTGAGCAAGCATCTGACAAACACAGTCTAACAGGCGCTAGTCTTCCACCATCTTTCGCAAACCACTATTCATGACTTGCCTTCCGCTTCCCATCTTTTTAAATTAGCCAGGAAGTGCAGTGTGGTGTACCCCTATTCAGTAAGAATAATTCCCGCAGTGCCTCAGCACCACATGGCTCAACAACCCCATGCAAACACAAATGTCACAGGGCAAGCCCCAGATGCCTGCAGGGAGCTACACAAGCTCAGAAGTGCAGAAGACAACCCTTCCAGTGCTTCCCATTGCTTGGTCACTGCAAAATCTCACCTTAAGAGCAGGAAGTAGGGAGTTACTTATGGGGGAGAAGAGGACTAAGAAAAAGAAGAGAGATGCAGAAGAGTGGAAGCCCTGGCTCCTTTGTAACACACCAAAATCACAAAATCCATGAGGTACAGAATATGGAGGAAGATTAAATGTGCAGCAGTGACTAAAAAAAAACAAACTAGGGGAACTTTAGAGAAATATCCAAAACAAAGACACAATAGAATTTCCAGCAGGTACAGGTACCAAGGTACAACACTATTCCAGGACTTCACTACATGGATCACAGTATTACATACCTATCCCCTCTTACAAATACATAAGCTAAGGATTTCACAGGGTTTTTTTCCATCTTGCTCTCTCACTCAGCATCAGATTTAATCCGTATCTTCACACAACAAAGTTACCTAAAAGTCACACTAAGTAGATTCACACTTCTACTTAAAAAATTGGTACAAAAAACCCGACTTCCCAGAAAAAGAGATTTTAATCAAACCCCAGGCTATAAACGTGAATCAAAGAGCCAATAGCTTACAGCAAGAAAAAACTACACATAGCATCTTTCTCCTTTCCCATCACACATTCCAGGATCACTTCTGCATAGAGTGCTCTATCTGGAAGCAAGACTTTACTTTGCACTAATTTCAAAGTCCCTGAGAGCCATGTTCAAATGCAAGACATGAATCTAACCAGAGGAAAAGAAAACCTGATTCAGTGCATACCCTGCTGCTTTATTAGCTCTCAACAGACCATGACAGCTCAATCAGAAACCCTGTTGAACCTCAGTAAAAGCCCTTACCTCTCAAAATGTAGCTAGGGTAGAGTTATAGAACTCAGCCCACCTAACGGCTCATGACTAGCAAGAAGGTGCTTCTGTTCTTCCCCAACAACTTCCCCTTCTTCCTCTTATCTCCAGCACTGCACTCATCCAGTTCCTTCCTGATGTGACCCACCCCAACAGGTTTGCAGAAAACCAGCTTTTCCAGCTGGATTTTTTTGATTTTGTTGAATTGCCATATTGAGGAATCAGGCAGTTGTCACTGTCAGTGAAGGGAAAGCTGCAGGAGGGAGATTTCCCCCTTCGGCAGTAACAAGCTGCTCGATCAGCTTAGCAAGCTCAGACAAATCAGTCCAAGTCACACAACAGAAGGAACCTCAAGTCTCTTCTACCTGATCTTGTCCCAGGTATACCATCCTCAGATCAGTGCTGTCACAGGAGCCAATAGCTGCGACGACACCAGCTCAACTACTTGATCCTATCTAAAGGCCCGTAAACCTTCATCAAGCAATAATTTCCCAAAGTACCTGATATTCTCACAACCATCTCTGAACTGGAAAAGAAAGCAAGAGACGAAGTAATCCCAGGCATATATACATAAAAGCCTCCCTCCACTGCATATTACAATCCTTTTCTAACATTATAATCCAATTTTCCAACAAACATAGCAAAAAAGATGAAGTAGTGACATCTCATGCAACAGCTACTACAGTTCTTAGCTAAGGAAGCCCACAGAGCCTGACAACTCCAAAAATGAATACAAGAGGTATTATTGTTATCTTGTCAATGACAGCTGTTCACTGCAAAGAACTGAAGTTTACCCACAGAGGACAAGCAGGTGTGTTCTGCACAGCACTTCCGGGTGCGGCAGAATCCTCTTACAAAATAATCATTTCACCCTAATTCCCTCTGCTGCTTTCTGCCCTCAAAAGACAAGCATCAAAACTAGCTTTGCTTCAGATTTCCTCCACAGGCAACATTATCGTGTTTGAAAAGAGACCATCATGGAAACAGTGAAATTCTGCAAATATGAAGGAAATATTAAATGACCAGCTGCAAGGGTGTACAGTTTTATACTAATAAGGAAGCACCATGGTCTATTACAAAAATCACTGACAATAGAAATACAGAGCTGAGCTTCCTGAAGTGCTCGTTCATAGAATCACAGTATTTGCTTATGCTCTTGAAGCTTAGCTGTAAGGAGAATTATACGAAAACAGCAACTTACTTTCAGTATGTGTTAAAAATGCAGTTTCTCTTTTCCAATGTTTACATATTCAGTGTCTCACTTTCCAATAGATCCCACACTATAGTTCAAAGTGCTCACAAAGTGCTCTTTCCATACTGTCTTAAACTGCACTAACAAGTGATGTGGTGACACATGAAAAAACCTACCAGGGACTACGAGGAAGGAGGAAGCAAAAGAAGCATCAAAGGAGAATCTTAATTAAATAGTTATTAACCTAACAGAAAAACTTCTTACAACCAAACATTTTTGATGGAAAGCTGTCTTTGAGTATGGTTAAAAAAATTCACAGGGCAAGGAGAAAGGGCAGACAGGATGGGAGTGACATCAAAAAAGTTCCTCTTAAGAAATCTGTGTAGTCTAACAAAGCAAGTGACAACTGACTTCCTGAGGTCTCTCATTAACTATTAACTTTGGTTTTAGAAGTAAAGCATTGAAAAATTATATGCTTTTAACTTGCAAGAGTCTCTGTCCAAAGGACAACAAGGAAGAACAATAAAATTAAAACACCCTAGAAAAAGATGAGGGTTTTTTCTTTATCTATGATTATCTATGAAACAGTATTATTTTTCATTCACTCTATTCAAAACATGCACCAGAAACTCTCAGAGCCAGTAAAGCACAGATTTTCTAAAGCACCCGAGAGGATGCTTTCTTCTTTGCACTACTGGTCTGTGAGCCAACAATGAAGGCAAAAAGGAGACTCAAGAACATTTTCCTGAGTCCTTACCACACTGTAGTTCCACTATGATAAAAGCTCTATGCAGACATGGTCTCTTGTCCAAGCAAGCAAAATCAGATCCTTCCTTCAGGAAATGTTAAATGTTCCAGACACCTCTTTTCTGCTACCTAGCATAAGATTATGATACACATGACTAAAACAGATAGTTGTCCCACCACCTCATCAGCAACAGTACACAAGCTTGTGTCACTAGCTCCAAGTTTCTGTAGATCCTTTTAATGAAGTCTTACTGATTCACATGACACTACAAGCAAAAAAACAAAACAAAACAAAAAAAAAGTCTGCCATCCAGATTTTCTTCTTTAGCCAGTCCCATTTATAACCACATTAGATGCTTTTCTAACTCCTAGGCCATGACATTCAGTCATCTGATCGTTCTGAATTTCTTCAATTGCTCTGTTTTTTCTCATAGATCAATATTTCTCAAGAAATATTATTTTCACTTCCAGTGATGCACCTGTTTTTCTTGCCTTCTCCCTTCCCTGCAGATGTTAGTAAAGGGCAGCTCTTTAGTTCCTCTGGGGATATCAGGCAATATCCAATTCTTAGATTTTTGTTTTTTTTCTCGGAAAAGCATCTTCGAACATTTTCCTCACACTCAGAGAATATGTAGAAGAGTTCCCGTCGCTCCTCTGTCCACTCATTTTGATGGATGTTTTTAAAAAAGGGCAGTTAGGTGCTGAAACGCTGCAACCCTTGTATATTCCATGTCCACCAGCGCTATCGTGTTTCCGTGAACAGCCCACATTTCCTTTTCTTCAATCGTTATCTGCAACACACGCCTCGCTGACAGCAAAGGCTTTGTGTTCCCGCTTTGCGCCAACACCTCGCACAGCGCTGCCCACCGTAGGCAGCGCACACAGAACGTGGGAAGGGACCACAGTGGGGCATCTGCTCCTACCTCCCCGCTCAAGCGCGGGCATCCCAGAGCGCGTGGCACAGGTTTGAGTCCAGACGGTTCTTGAACATCTCCAGCGAGGGAGACTCCACAACCTCTCTGGGCAATCTGTTCCAGTGCTCGGTCACCCGCACAGCATCCCGGTAACACGGGAGGGGGCGGAGGAGAACCCGCACGCACCGCCCGGACACGCACACGGAGTATTAAATGTCGCCTTTCGGCAAAGGCCGAGGCCTCATGTCAGCAGGGATCGCTCCGGGTGGCCGAGCGCCCGGCGCCGGCAACACTCGGGCCCCGAGCCCGCGGCGCCCCTCCCGCCGGCGGCGGCCGCTGCTGCCCGGG